>CM061142.1:3208871-3240876 GCA_030789695.1 Scilla litardierei | reverse complement strand
TTTGTGTTACCTATAATTTTGCAATGAGAGTCGTGCTTGCAAGTTTTGAAACACATGTATACGGAAAAGTGTGGCTTATATACTAGAGTGAACGGATATATTCAAGTGGGTTTTAAATTCTGGACAGAGTCATTTGATTCATGCTATCGTCTACTATTGGCTGTCCATCTGATGGCACTTTTATTCATAAAACTTTCTCTTGTTTATGCATATCTATTTTGATCCCATAGTTTTTTTAAATTTTCTTGCTGCATGTCCTCTTTGGTTGCTATTTCTGCTTTCCATCAGTTACAGATAGCATGGTATTTTAGTTATTGCCTTGATCTTTTTCTTTCTCCTAATATCAAATATCGCAATTATCAGGCAATGGACACATCTGGTCTTCATGGTTCTCAACATTTGGCTTCCCAGACGCATCCTCCAATGCATTCTTCAGTTATGGATCCTGCCCAAAATCAAGAACAAAATGGTCATGGCCAAGGTCTTTATGCTGTTCAATTTTCACCATTTATGGGGATGATGCCTGAGTATCCTCCAAGCATGTTAATCCCGCTTGCCTACAAGATACCCACGTAAGCATCTATTCAAAAAGCGCGTAAAAATAGACATCATTTTCTTCTTTCTTTAATGAATTGTATGTTTAAATTATTTCTTTGTCACTAAGATAGAGATTATATCTCTTTTCCTAGTACAAACCTCACACGATTGCTAACTTCAAATTCATCTGATGGGAATGTGCTCTGTATGAATAATGGATGATAGTCATATGTGTAAGCTACATGATGGATGCACCTAGTGCTTGAATTTTTTTAATAAACCAGCGATATATCGGCTGACAAGCCATCGATATAGTGGCCGATTAATCGGTGCTGGTACCACTGAGGGACTAATATCAATTTGGGATTAGAATATCCGTTAGATTTAAATATCAAACATTACCGATCATTGTAGCTAATTTATAAGTAATACATCAACTAATATTTGCCATTTATAATATATCATGTCGACTGACATGCCATTATACTCCCCAAGTATTATTTTTATTTATGTTAGTATTTTTTATATATCATCAAGTTATTAAGTACTCCAAATAGCTAATAAATTTATAACAAAAAAATTATTTTACATAGTAAATAAACATTCAATTTATTCAATTATCTATTTTATTTATATATTAAAGTTGTTGCAAAATGTTATAGTTTTTATTTTTTTTATTTATCATGTTTAAAGTTGTTTTCTTTGTTTATTTTTCATCAATGTTGTATAATTATCTAATAAATATTATTTTTCATGTGTTATATTTTGCTATTTAATTTCTTTAAGAGAAGTAAATGAATAAAAATATATGTATTGATTCAATACACACATTTGCAGATATCATGGATTATTTTATCCGAAAATGCTAAAGTACCCATGATTTATGATCCGAATCGCACATTTCAAATCATGATACATTAGCAATTTCGAACGATAACATCAATGCTCTGAATTTTTAATAAATTTTTAAATATAATAAAAATTCATTGTTACCAAGCAGAGGTTCACTTTTGCTAAGTTTATAATACAAACGATCATGCATACACACATATGAATATATGCATAGAAATACAAGAATTCTTTAGCAATTTCCTAATTATTTATTTATTTTTTTGATAAATGCATTTTGTTTCTATTAAGAATCCAATAGAGACTACCCTTAATGTATCACGTTTTGGACCAATAACGTTTAATGAACCTCATTTTTTTCACATACCAAAGCGATTCGTGTTGCTGGTAGCCATACCTTGGAATCGACATTCGAGGCACTATATTTGTAATCTTATTTTTGGTTTGAATTCACTCGGTCTTTGGTTTTAGTATACCACACCTGGTATGTTGTTGCCCTCTTCTCACTGTTGTTGCTAGATGCCCTTCTTATTCTATGGCTGGATGCTCTTACCTTGCTTAACATGCTTTTCCACTCATATGGCCGGGGGTGTTTTTGTGAAGTTTTGGGTGTTTTTTGTGAATGTTGGGGTTTCTAGGGGCTATTTATAATTGTGGACAGATCTGTCATATATATATATATATGTATATATACACACACATATATATATGTATATTTACATACATACATACATATATATATATATGTATGGGGATGGACTTATTGTATTCATGTTGAAATCAAGAGAGTAAACTCTAGATTTACCTCAGAACCCTAAATAAGCGAGTTTAAGATTTGTCTCCTAGATCTGAAGCTTGGAGAGCCAGTTTCATCTAGAAAGAAACATTATCTTTGTATTCCACATTCTCATATATATTAAAAAAATCTGATTTTTGTTCTTTCAAAACCCAAGATTTCTAACAAATTGGTATCAGAGCAAGAACCTTATGCCCACAAGAAGAAAGATGGAAGCTTTGGAGAAGGTCATTTTCAACATCGAGGAGCATAGGAAAGCTACGATGAAAGGTTTTCTACATTGGATCGGAGAATGCTAGCGATGGAAGAGAGGCTCTCCAATCAAATCAATACCCAAATTAACATCTAAATCCATATCCACCTTGGTTTAGCCTTGGAACCCTTGATGAAACATATGAAGGAGATGCGTGGAAGCCTCAGATCTGAGAAGAAGAATACATCAAACTCAGATCTGAGGGAGATGAAGACCCCATCGTAGATCTGAGGCGAAAGGAGTGGGCTTTAGCTAAGGGGAAGGAGAAGGTTGCAGAGTTTGTCAAGGGGGTTTCTTGGAAATGAAGGGGGTTGCTCCAACCCATAGGGCACAATGGCAGGGGCGGCGACCCCATCGAGCTTGCCATTTGCCGTCGACCCCTGGGAGCCATTGGCAGGGGCGGCAGCCCCAGAGAGTTCGTCATGGGCTGCCAACCCCTTGGGAGCCATCGGAAGGGGCGACGACTTCCTGCGGGACCGCTAGCGGCTGCCACATCCCCTGGAGACCTCGGGCAGCGGCGGCGAGCCCCAACGGCTCCTTCAGGGGTCGCACCGCCCTTGAGAGTGAACAGAGAGGGGTGTTGATCCCCCAATGAGCACATTAAAGGCTGCCGAACCCTTGGGAGGAGGGCGTATGGTCTGACGACCCCTGACAGCCACCCTTGGGGGAGTCGCGGGCCCCAGACAAACTGGCCGGACTTTAGAGAACAGCCGCTGGGTCCTCCAAGGTTTTCTGGGCGATTTTAGAAATGGAGGCCGCCACAGGCTTAGGTGAGAGGCATAGGGAGTGGCAGCCGTTGCGAAACATACACAGACTATGATGGTGGCATTAGAGCACTCGATTGACTCGAGTGACATTGGTGACACAACGTGGGAGCAGGAAGAAGTCCGTGGGGAGGTGTAAGGGCTTCACATAATGCCTATCAGCACTTTCACATCGACCAGTCGAGGGGGAGAGCAGGCCAGTGGTGTTTGGACATGAGAGTAAGGTCTGAAAGTTGAAAATGCCGGTCTTCGGATGGAAGGATACTTATGGATAGGTTTACCGTATGGAGCGATAGTTTACAATGAACCATTTGACGGAGTTCGAAAAGTTGCATGAGGTGGGAGTTTGCTTGGAAGGGGAGCGTTGTCATGGTTTCAATGGAGGCAACAATGGCAGCCAGTGAGGTCGTAGGCAGAATTTAAGTACTGCATACTAGATCAATTTAGAGACACCCATGGTGGATATTTACATGAGCAACTCCTTATTCTTTGGTAGGATGACCAGGTGACTACTGAAAGAAATTCAAGGCACTCTCGGGCCGCGTGAGGGGATACCGGAGGCGACATTGATGGGGGGATTTATGAATGGGCTTAATCCAAACATTAGAGCTGAGCTCTGCCTACAGAGACCACGGGAGCTGCTAGACATAATGGAGCTATCCTAAATGGTGGAGGACAGACTCATAGCGGAGCGACGGGCCAAACGAGCTTGGAGTGGATCCACCTTCCGTAGCCATGCACCTTTAGGGGGGCAGAGGGCCCTTACACGAGGAGTCCAGACTGGGGGAGCCCAGTTTGTTAAGGGGAGGGGCAGCAGTGCACACCCTAGTGGCCAATTTCAACACATGACGGAGGCGAAGATGCAGAACAAAAAGGCAAAAGGATTGTGTTTCCGATGTGATGAGAAGTTTACCCCATGGACATCGCTGCCGGGACTGCACCCTCCAGATACTACTAGTGGAGGATGACGACGATGTTGTGGATGTGGATGAATATGTGGAAGGGGAGCCCGAGCACTCCCAGTAAGATGTCACAGAGGTATCTCGTAACTTCGTGAACTCTGAACCACTCCATTAAGTTGACCAGGAGGATATCTAAGCAAGAGGTCATAATGGTGATTGATAGTGGGGTTACCCACAACTTCATATCCAACTTGGTGGTGAAGCAACATGGGTTGCAGCTGGTGTACACGTGCTTCAGTGTGATGATGGAGACATGACATGTGGGGCATAACAGATGGGTATGACATGACGTTGCCTGATTTTGACTCTCCAGGTGATACAGATCGTGGAGTATTTCTTGTCCTTTGACATGTGCATCACAAATGTCATTCTGAGGATGAGATGGCTGCAGTCCTTGACAAAAATCAACTAGAAGTTGTTGGGATGAGGGAGAGTGGTGACACTTCAGGAGAATCCCAGCTTGTGCCGAACCAGGGTTTCCTTGAAGACCATGGCTAGGGTTATCCAGATGGAGGGTGAAGCATTCTTGGTAGAGTTGCAGGAGATGACTGAGACGGAGGCCGGCTAGGGACATGACATTCCTCCAGAGGTGACTTAGATCTTGGTTCAGTTCGAGGTGGTGTTTCAGACACCTCGTGGAGTCCCTCCCCACTGGACCACGAGCACGCTATTGTACTACGTTAGGGTGTCACACCTATCAGCATGAGACCGTACAGCTATCCCCAGGTACAGAATGGGAAAATTGAGAGGATGAGAGACGATCCAGGCAGGAGTGATACAGCCTAGCGTGATCCCATTCGCAAGCTCGGTCCTGCTGCTAAAAAGGATGAAAGTTGAAGATTTTGCGACGACTACATGGCCTTGAACAAGGAGACGGTGTCCGACAAGTTCCCTATCCCTGTGATCGACGATCTCTTGGATGAGCTACATGGAGCTGCTGTCTTTTCGAAGATTGACTTGAAATCCAGGTATCACCAGATCTGGATGAGAGATGAGGATGCGCAAAGACAGCCTTTAGGACGCACGAGGGCCACTACGAGTTCTTGATCATGCCTTTGGCTTGACCAATGCACCTACCACTTTTCAAGTCATGTAAACATTGTGTTCCGTGCCTTATTAAGGAGGTTCGTGCTGGTATTCTTTGATGAAATCTAGGTGTACAACCGATCCATAGAGGCACATGTGGAGCACTTGGTGTAAATCCGGTCCATAAAGGCACTATGGAGCACTTGACGACCGTATTATATGAGTTGCAGAACTATTAGCTTTATGTCAACAAGAAGAAATGCTTGTTCAGCCAATGGAGTGTGGAGTATCTGTGTATAGTGTCTGCGAAGGATGTGTCGGTGGATAGATCGAAGATTGCAGCCATGGTGAATTGGCCACGCCGTACCACTCCGCTGGGGTTGAGAGATTTTTTGAAACCGAGAGGCTACTATAGGAAGTTTGTCAAGGGGTATAGTGCCATCATTTGGCCACTCTCGGAGCAGCTCAAGGACAACTTCACGAAGAGACCACCAGTGCTTTTGAGTTCATGAGAAGGGCCTAACGAGCGTTTCTGTACTAGTTCTTCCAGATTTCAGCCGGCCTTTTGTGGTGTAGACAGATGTGTGGGGCTATAGATTGGGCATCATACTGATGCAGGACCAGAGGCTGGTGGCTTATTTCAGTCAGGTGTTGACAGCGAGAGCTCAGCTCAAGTCCGTCTATGAGCGGGATTTGATGGTCGTTGTCTTGGCAGTACAGAAGTGGAGACCCTATTTGGTTGGTCATCACTTCATAGTATGTACAAATCAGATGAGGCTCAAGTACCTCTTAGAGCAATGAATGGTGACTGAGAAGCATCAGAGGAGGTTGACCAAGCTATTGTGTTATAAATTTGAGATTCAGTACAGACCAGTGTTGGAGAACAAGGCGATAGATGCTTTATCATGACGGGAGATAGACTCACGTTGGCCGCCTTATCAGAATTGGTGGTTTTTGATTGGGAGCCATTGTAGTGGGAGATCGAGGAGGATGAATGTTTGATGAAGATTCAGTCTGTTCTTCTACATGGTTTGGCAGACTATCCACGGTACTCGTTGGATAGGCATCATTTCTTGTACTCGTGCGATTGGTCTTGCCTAGAACCTCTACACACATTTCGAGCATACTACAAGAGTTTCATGTGAGCGCAGTCAGGGGCCACTCCGGAGTCCTTAAGACTTACCAGCGCCTAGCTAGAGAGCTGTTTTGTGAGGAGATGAGGAAGGATGTCTCGGAGATAGTGGCGAAGTGTGACAGGTTAAGCAAGTATGCAAATTTTGTGGCGCTTCGTCATCCTTACACCGCAGTGACAATGGCAGCGACATTTATAGGTGAGGTTGCACGGGGGTTTAAAGCCCATTATCCGATTGAGATCGAGTTTTCCTTAACTATTTTTGGAGAGAGTTGTTCAAGATGCATTTGATGTTTTTGAAGATGAGCACAACATATCACCTCTAGACAGACGGCCATATTGAGGTCATCAACATGAGCATCAAGACGTACTTATGCTGTTTTGTTTCTGAGACTCTGAAGCATGAGCAAAGTGGCTCTCGTGACCCTCCATATCTACTTCACTACGATCATAGTTCTATATCAGTTTCACAGGTCGAGCAGTATTTGGAGGAGAGGGACTGAGTGCTGGGGGAGTTGAAGCGCCATCTGACGAGAGCACATCAGATTATGAAGACTCAGGTTGATGGACACAATCACAAGGTATATTTCGCAGGGGGGACATGGTATATTTGAAGCTGCGGCCCTACCAACAACGCTCTTTGGCGCACTAAAGGAATGAGAAGCTAGCAACTCGCTACTACATGCCTTATGAGACAGAGGCTAAGATCGACCAGGTTGCCTACAAGTTGAAGCTGCCACTGGAGTCCGCAATACCCCCTGCTGCCACTGGTGCTGACCGAAGACAGGTGATTTTGGAGCCGACAGAGCTGAGAGCGGTTCGCAAGGGGGCCGCGGGGACATGGGAGGTGTTGATTCAGTGGAAGGGCCTACTAGATCATGAGACCACTTGGGAGCCTTTCGGAGTTATTGTGCAACCGTTTCTTGATTTTCACCTTGAGGATAATGTGGTTCTTTTGGGGGGTAATGATGAGATCATACCATATCAGGGAAGGCGGTGTAAAGCAATTCATAGAGGGGCTAACTAGCAGGATGCGTTTTGTGAAGTTTTGGGGTATTTTTGTGAATGTTGGGGTTTCTAGGGGGCTATTTGTAATTGTGGTCAGATCTGTCCTGTATATGTATTTGGGGGTGGAGTTATTGTCTTCGTGTTGAAAATCAAGAGAGTAAACCCTAGATCTACCTTAGAAACCTAGATATGTGAGATTAAGCTTTGTCTCCTTAGATCTAAAGCTTGGAGAGCGGCTACCTCTCGAAAGAAACCATTATCTTTGTATTCCATATTCTCATATATATATAGAAATCTTATTTTTCTTCTTCCAAAATCCCAGATTTTCTAACAGACGCCCCTCTGCTTATTATCGTGTGATGACTCTAAACGTTTTCTGTCAAGTGTCCTAAATGAAATGATATAGCTTATGTCTTTGAGCATCTTCTTAATCCTATCAAATATTCTCAATCTCACCGAGCAAATGCTATTCTCATTAGGAGAGCTTCCATTGGCTAGAGATACCATTGACTTCTGTTAGTACTTCTTGAGCCATTACTTTCTCAAATGTATATGGTAAGAGCATCTTGAATCAAGCAACCAATCATTCGTGTCCTTTAACCATAAGAACTAAGCACATTTCTTTATTGTGGTATACTTTTATTACCACCAAGGTACTTTTTCCTAGCGCAGCTCGTTCTCAAGGAGTGTAAGTGCTTCCCTTCCTCATCTTTGTAGCATTGGACTGTAAGTGCTTCCCTTCCTCATCTTTGTAGCATTAAACTGGATACAATCTTTTAATAGTTGCACTCTTTGTTGTGATCCTTTAGTGACATCAATTTTCCACTAGACCTATCATGTCGTCTGAAACTCCTTTGAGTGCTTCTTTCTCTATCCACTACAAGCATTCCACCTTTATCAACAATCACATGCTTGCAAAACTTCTCGCTTTCTAATGTCACCATTATTAGTGTTCATCAGCATTAAAGTGTAGTCTGTATAGTCTTGACAGAAGGTTGCCTTGTTAAATTTTCCCTTCAAGACTGAGTGCAAAATTTTATGTAGTTATTCAGAAGGGTTCTCAAATTTATGCTTTTCTCCGTTGTCAACGTGTACAATTCAATCTTTAGGTGAGTGAGTTTGTCAAAGATTTTACCATGTAGATATGTTTTTCGATTTCTTCTATAATGTCATTAGAGAAATTACACTCACCATCATACGTCTAACTTCTATCGTTAGTGCCAATCTAATTGAAGACAGAACTTGCACTTTATGTTTTATGTCTTTCTCATCTTAAGTTGCTATTTTATGCATAGAGAGCTTTGCTTAAACCTTGTTGAACTAACGTATCCGTCATAGTACTTTGTTATAGGCTAAAATCGTCATGATGCAGTCATCACCTACCAGCGGTGGAGGAGGCATGCAACTTGATCTAGGGACGTTTTCGTCATTTTGGCTACTTGGGGGTAATTTCGTAATTTTTGGAAAATCTCTACTGTTTCATGTTTTATTAGGCGATGGCTAGGGTTTGAGGGATTCATGTGGATTATTGTGAGAGATTTGTTATATGAGTCCATAGAACTATATATTTAGGAGATTTAGGCTTTGATTTCGAATACAAAACTTGGAGAGCGGCCTCCTCTCGAAAGGGGTTAATTATTTTTGTATTTCCACTTTCTAATCTATAAAAATTTCATCTTTTCCCGTTTCCACCATAAAAACCCCCACTTTTATTCTGATTTCCATCGAAAATCGTATCAAATTGGTACCTGAGCGGTAAGATCCAGATGACGACAACAAGATTGAAGGAGAAGTATGGGGCTTTGGAGGAAAAATACGATGGCGAGATCAAAGATATGAAGAAATCCAAGGAGAAACACAGATATGAGATCAGATCCAAGATTCGGGCGGCAATTGAAGAGGGATCCAGGACTGCGGATGCGAGGATGAAGGCGCAGCTACATAATCTGATGCGACAACTACCCCCACATAATCAGATATGAAGTTCAGGTAACAAAAGGGTCAAATCTGGGTGTCCAACCATATCTAGGGCAACAGGCGAGAGCTTTCTACAAGGGGAAGGGGAAGGTCGACGCTTTTTGAGAAGGGCTTTTATCCGATGTTGATTTGGTATCTAAGGAAGAAGAAGAAGGCGTCAAGGAAGGCGTGAGCATGTCACAACACCAACCGGGGTCCTGCGGATCCTAGGGAAGCACGTCAGAGGCTGGTAAGGCCCGACAAGGTCACCAGGAGACTCGCGGCTCCATGGCGACTTGCGAGGCCCCAATCGACCCCCTGGCGGGCTGTTAGGGCTCTGGCGGGCTGTCAGGGCTCCGTCGAGCTCCTGGCAGGCCATCAGGGAGGGGCCTCACGACCTATTGGCAGGCCACCAGGGCCCAGTCGAGTGGCTGGGCCGCGAGGCCCCGGGCGGTTCGCTAGTGGGGCTTTGGCCACCTACATGAAGCTCACCAGGGATTTTCGGACCCTCGGTGACCCACCGAAGGTTTGGGGATGGGACGCGGCTTCGTTGGGGCACTGGCGAGGTCATGGAGGATGTTCGGGAGGATCACGACGTGGATTTTACAAAAGAGACCCCAACGGTTCGATCTGGACTATGAAGAGTTTGACTGCTACCATGCGGATGTTTCCAAAGATGCGGATGATGTGGGAGGATCAGATTGGGAGACATCGGCCATGGAGACGACGAAGGAGAAGAGAGGGCCAGATTTGGAGACCGCCATGTTAGGTGTTTGCTTTTTAGACCAATATAATTTTGATGATGATCACAATATTATGTTGTTGCTAATGAATTTCAAAGTTTTAGTCTCATGTTTAACAATTGAGAAATAACATCTTGGAGACTAAAAGCTTGGTGAAAGGATGGACATTAAGAGGATCATTGCCATAGCTCAGAGCTTGATGAAAGGAATCTCATCAAGAGGTGCCAAAGCTTGGAAGATGATGAGGAGAATCAATGCTACTCAAGCTTGAAGAGAAGTGCACTTAGAAGTAAATGAATGTAATCCATGTAATATTTACATTTATGTTTTTTACTTCTTTGTATGAGTTAGGTTGCCCTGATTAGATGGTCATACTCATTCATGCATATGCATAAACCATCTTTGTGAACATTAGGATTATCATAGAAACTAATCCAATAGGTTCCCCATGCCAAAAACTCAATTGGAGTTTTTGGATTTCCAACAGGCACCTGTTGAAGGCATGACAGGCGACTGGTGGTTCACTAAGCGCCTGACCATCCTTCTACAGGCGGCTGTTATGTACTAGCTCAAGTCAATTTTCTTGACTCTGTACTTAAGTATTTGGTACATGCGACTAAAATTCAATTGACAGGCGCATATCAACCAACAGGCGCCTGAACTTTGTTCAACAATCGCCTGTTGCATGAAGTGCGTAAATTGTCATTTTGAGCTCCAATCTCCCTTGTGGCAGTCGTCTGCTAAAGCCTTTACAGGCGCCTGCACAGTGGTACATGTGCCTGTGTAGTCTTCTACAGCCGCCTATCCTGGCTCAGAATACAGCAGTTGGGATAAAAGAGCCGTTATAACAGGCGCCTGACTCTGCCTACAGGCGCCTGCCCAAGACTTTTCAGCCAAAATCTAGTCGTTCCAAATTGAAGTTTTTTGGCATTTTGCTTGGGTTTCTTGGGTTATTTTGGCTTCCTATAAATAGGAGATGGCTTAGTTCAGCTAGAACTCGAACTCTGGATCATTATTGATTATCTTTAAGAAACATCAAGCCACTCCTATTTCTCTCATATCCCTCTTTTGAGCTCATTTTCTCTTCATGCATTGAAGCTATATCATAGGGAAATACTCCAAGTGCAATCAAAGTTCATCTTAACACTTGGAGATCATCTTCCATGCCTTGCATTCATCTTTGAGTAAGTTCATCTCATCAAGGCATAGGTAAGAGTCCTTTTATTCCATCTTTTTGAGTGAAACCCTAACTCTCTTTGTAAAAGTGAGCTTCTCCCTTTGTGGGAGTTTGAGTCCTTGTGTAGGACTAACCCTTGTGTAGGGTTTTGTGAGTCCTTGTGTAGGGCAAATCCCTTGTGTAGTGTGTCCCTTGTGTAGGGAGTTGTATTCACTACCTTGTGTAGGATTATATTGGATATTGGTGTGGATAGATGTACACAAGTTTGGAAAACTAGGGCAAAACCCTATGTGTTTGCATTTGCTTAATTGTGTTGATTAATCTCCTCTAGCACTTATAATTCCGCATTTGCAAGTTTAATTTTTAATTGCACAATTATTGCAATTACACTATTCACCCCCTCTAGTGTGTGTTGTTTAGTAATGTAAGATAGACGGTCCTTACACGCAATGCAGCCTGTGATCCATATAGGCAGTGCCATGATTGATATCGGGGAGGAGCAGCACCTGGGGATTTCCATATTGACTGTAGGGTTAAGAAGCTAAAGATGCCTATATTTGAGGGAGATGACCATTGAGGATGGATCTATAGGGCAAAGAGATACTTTAAGGTGACGTGTCTTACGGAAGTGGATAAATTGAAGGCGGTGGGGATATATCTAAAAGGTGAAGCTTTATTCTGGTTCCAGTGGACTGAGCATCAATAGCCTGTGTTCTTGAGAGGAATTTAAGGAGTGCCTGTTGCATCGATTTCAAGAGGCCCGAGGAGGAGACCTATATGAGCAGCTTTATGTCATTAAATATGAAGGGATAGTCAGAGAGTACATTCGGAGGTTTGAGGTGCTGTTAAGCCATGTTCAGGAGTGTCAGGAGAGTCTTTAGAGGGGTCTTTCATGAAGGGGCTGAAACCAAGCATATGGGCGGAGCTATGCATCCACAAACCTAGAGGAGGACTGCTGAAGCAGATGGATTTGGCGCAGATGGTGGAGGATAGACTCACGGAGATGTGCAAGATAGAGCAGAGCATGTGAGTGTGCCGGGGATTGATATTGACTATATAGTGTGTCCTGTAGAAGATTTCCTACCTTTGGACATGTTGAGCACTGAATTTATCTTAGGCATGCGGTGGCTTCAATCGTTGGGGGATACTAGTTCAACAGTATGGAGTTACGGAGGAACTTACAATACTTTAGGATTAGTCAAGCCCATAAAGGCATCTCATTAGCTATAATAAAGAAGAGTGCTTGGTTCTTATGGTTGAAGACAAAGACAATTATCGCATGGTTGATTTGATTCAGGTTGCTCATACCATTTATGTTCGTGAAAGTAGTTTGAGAAGAACGAAGCGAAAGAGGCGATGCTGACTATAGCATATGGTAGCGCCAAATGGGAGTAAGAAGACATGAGGTATGTAGTTGTAATGGAAAGGAACCTCATTTCATTTTGAAGGTTTTGTTGAAATGACTTTAGAGTTGTCACGTAGTAAGCAACGATGAGGCTTTGTAAAGGATGTTGATCGTGATGGAAGGGTGGAGGATGTTGAAAAACTTTATTGTTTAGGAGGAGGCTCCGTACTGGTAGATAAGCTTGTTGGGTAAGGTTGATCATCTAGTAGCACATATGTAGTGATGGCTGTAGCAGCATAGCAGTATGAAGACATTGATGCGATTGATATGGCTGTAGCAGCATAACAGTATGAAGACATTGATGCGATTGATATGGCTTCTCGAAGTCAAAGATGATGGGAATCCGTGTTGAGGTAGAGATCGTTATTGCAGCTGTTATTGTAGCACCTTAAATTTGGATTCCAAGGTTATCTTGATATGATCGTGGGATGAAGTGATGAAGTGAGGAAGGAGGTCTCTTCGCATAAGGTGTTGGAATTATAATGGGTGTTGGAGTTGAGTTGGAATTCTGTTAGTAAGTTTATGTTCCAACAGAAGTGGAATCCTTATGACTTAAGGTTGAGCATCTAGTAGCACATGTAGTGATGGCTGTAGCAGCATAGCAGTATGAAGACATTGATGCGATTGATATGGCTATAGCAGCATAGCAGTATGAAGACATTGATGCGATTGATATGGCTTGTCGAAGTCAAAGATGATGGGAATTCATGTTGAGGTAGAGATTGTTATTGTAGCACCTTACATTTGGATTCCAAGGTGTTTCTGATATGATCGTGGGATGAAGTGATGAAGTGAGGAGGGAGGTCTCTTCCTTAAGGTGTTGGAATTATAATGGGTGTTGGAGTTGAGTTGGAATTCTGTTAAGAAGTATTTGTTCCAACAGAAGTGGAATCATAAAAAGCAAGAAACCGAAAGATATATATATATATATATAGGAAAATTTTCAAATGAGAACATTTCGCACGGTGCGAAAATGTTTTTATCTTTTTTTTGAATTTTTTTTCAAAAATTCTTTTTTCCACGCTCATTATATGTTGTTATACCCCCCTCAAAAAATAATGGTTGAGAAATAATGTCATTTGGACTTCGATCAAGGCATTTCATCAAATTCGCACGTTTTGAGACCGTTAAATTTGTAACGGGTGGATGAGTGCTCTAATGCCCAACGGGTTCACCCATTATTTTCCCTGGGGTATATATTTGTATGGATTAAACATCAAAAAAAGAATTTTTGAAAAAATTTTCAAAAAAATAAAAAAAATGTTTTCGCACGGCTTTCGCATGTGTTTTTTCGCAACGGAAGATCGCTATATATATAGAGGTAAATCCTGGAGACTGCAATATATATATATATATATATATATATATATATAGAGGTTGACTAGGATCCATTCGGATGGATCAAACATGCGGATCCATCCAAGTGGAATTTAAAGTTAGACAATGTAAATAGATAATCCGACCGTTGGATGTCATCTAACATGTCTAAACTACCTCCAAACAAAATTTCAACTAATTTGGACATGTTTTACGCATGCATCAAGTGGTGACAAAATTAGCCGATTTTATAACTATTCAAAAACATCGATTTTGTAACCACTTGATGCATGGGCAAAACATGTCCAAATTAGTTGAAATTTTGTTTGGAGCTAGTTTAGACATGTTAGATGACATCCAACGGTCGGATTTTCTATTTACATTGTCTAACTTTAAATTCCACTTGGATGGATCCGCATGTTTGATCCATCAGAATGGATCCTAGTCAACATATATATATATATATATATATATATATATATATATATATATATATATATATATATATATATATCCTGGAGTTCAACATCCGGCTGATCCAGCCACTCTCACGGCCAAAGGTAAGGAGATCCTTGAGGCTACTAACATTGACGATGGTGGGAAGAAAGTCAATTTTGCGAAGCGGAGAGCGGCCAAGAATCAGTTCCGTCCACCACCTAGGGTTTGTTTGGCCGCGAGATACAAGGAGGACGGGGATCAGTTTCAGATCCAACTCGTTCCAAGGATGGGGGGATTACTCTACTGGCTCCATCCAATCTCCAAGGCAGCAGCAATACTCGTTCCAAGAATGGTGCTGGAGCATCTTTTCCTGCGCATCAAGTATTTGGCAGAATGCCACTTCGACCTGAAATTCCTATTCGTATCAATCCTGGGGCAGGTAAAAAATCTTGAGTAGATATCTGTTCATCGAGGCACTCCTATGCTAATCCCTAGTGATGACTCATTCCTCCCTTGGAGGTCGAAAATGGCATGGCTAAGGTTCGGATCTCCAATACCCAATTAGAGGTGGGAGCTGCTAGATGGAAGAACTCTCTTGTGGGTTATGTTTTGGGGACATCCCGTTCTATGGGAAAATTAAGGCTTGAGCTGAGAGGCTATGGAGGATTAAAGGCGGGGTTCAAATTTTCAGTAAAGAAAACGGCTTCTTCTATTTCAGGTTTGAAAAAGAAGAGGACTGAGAGGCTATACTCCATGGGGGGCCTTGGTTTGATGGGCACCTGGTTGTTCTTCAGCATTGGAGCCCAGCGGTTACACACGACAAAGACTTCCTCACCGTTCCTGTTTGGGCACAGATTCATAACCTGCCAATGCACATGTGGACCCTGGATATTCTAAATTCGGTGGCCAGTGGCATTGGAACACCAATTTGCCTAGACCGTGCCACTGCTAATTTTTCCTGCATCATGTATGCTAGATGTTTAGTTGAGGTCGAAGCTAATAAATCTCTAGCAAGGAACGTCCTGGTTGAAATGGAGGATGTGTCCTCTTTCTCTGTTTCCATAAAGTACGAGGGAGAACCGCCTCGAAGCACGGCCTGCTCCAGTTTTGGCCACTTGGAGGTCAGTGCACTATTACAAAGTCTCCAACTAAGCCCCCTTCAATCCACAAAGAATCTATTACCCCATCCCATACTGATACAGGACCGCTGTCTCACGGGAATCCCTCTTGTGAGGAAACATTGGGATCTTGTAGCATAGGCACCTGTCCTGATGTTGGGCTAGTTACTGCCGAGGCTTGCTCAGAATCTGATACTATCATAGGGACGGTTGATGGCCGGCCTGCACCTTCGGCTCCTGTACCCGCTAGCCCACCTGTAGAGACTGTTGCCTCAATTTCGACCCAGGGTGTCATCCAAGCCCCCCATATTCCCATCTCCACCCCCACCCCCAGAGTGTCCCCTATTACTTCAGGCGCAGATATGGGTGATTGCAGGACTCCCAGTGTGCCCTCGCCAATTGCCATGGACCAAAATCCACCGGTTTGCCTTTCAGTGACACCAGTAAGTTCTGCCATGGATGATGCTACCCTGCATGATACGGAGCATGAACCATCTGTATGGAGCGTTCCTAACCCTGAATGGGCAGCTGAGCACAAAGCTCTCAAGGAATCCGTAGGAGATCATGCGGCCAGGCCAAAGGGAAGTTCTACAACCGCTATTTCTGTTCGGCATAGCAGCCGTATCTCGGGCAATTCTGTTGTCGAGCCACCCATCAAGTCTGTTTGATGTCCATCCTATTCTGGAACACTAGGGGTATTAATAACCCCGCACGCCGGTCTGAACTTAAGTCAAGAGTAAGGAAATCTAAAGCATCATTAGTCTGTTTGTTTGAAACGAAGGTGGAAGGCTATAATGCTTTCAGAATTTTGAAGTGCTTTGGTAGTAACTGGGGAAGTATTGACAACATGCTTCACTCCAAGGGAGGGAGAATTGTCATTCAATATAACTCTGCGATTTGGAGCTGCGGGATTATTTCATCATCTGCACAACATATCTCTTGCTCATTCGCTAAATCTGGGGGATTTAATATGGCTCTTACTGCGGTCTACGGCTTCAACATTCCTAGTTCCAGATTTCCCCTCTGGGAAGCCCTAGTTGCTGATTCAAAAATCCTGAACTTGATGCCATGGCTTGTAGGAGGGGACTCAACTGTGCGTCACTCTAATGAGAAGTTGGGGGGAAGAATGATGGATTATGCGACTATGGATGACTTCAACTCTACGCTAGGCGGCTGTAATCTCATTGAGCTTAAGAGTGTGGGGCCTGGGCTTAGCTGGAATAACCGTCGAACAGGAACCGGACGCATTGCTGCTCGGTTGGATCGCATTCTCTGTAATTCGGAGTGGCTGCGGCTTCTTTCCAGTACCTTCTGTGAATATTCTGAAGCTGGTACTAGCGATCATTCTATTATGTTCGCTCATGTTCACTCCATGGTAATCTCCGCTCCTAAATCGTTCAGATTTTACAATTCTTGGGCTTCGGACCTGGGATACCAAGATCTAGTCTGTAAAGCATGGGATATATATGTTGAGGGAACCCCTATGAAAAAACTAGTAGACAAGCTGAAACACTTAAAAGCTGAGCTCAAATCTTGGGCTGAAAACAATAGACACAAGCTTAATATTAGCGTATGTCGTAGAAACCTTGAGATGCTCCAAAAGAACCCAAGATTGCACTATGATGCAAATATCATGTCTCTTGAAAAATTTGCTGCCTATAATCTTGCTCATGCCTTAGAAGTGGAGGAATCTGATCTACGGCAAAAAAGTAGCCAAAATTGGCTGACTTTGGGAGATAGGAATTCTAAATTCTACTACACTTCTATGAAGAACAGACATTGCCACAATAGTCTCAACCACTTTATTAGCTCTAATGGAGATAGAAACACTACTGCTGATTCTCTTAGAGTTGATGGCCCTCTCTTCTTCAAAAATTTATATAACCAAAGTCATTATTGCCACGATTTTCCCAGTATTACTCCCATGCGTTGGCTAACCATGGAGGCCTCTAATTGGATGGACCGCAATATTTCAGCTGATGAGATTAAGTCTTCTACTTTCCAAATAGGAAAGACAAAGCTCCAGGTCCTGATGGTTTCAATTCCTATTTCTTCCAAAGTTCTTGGGCTACCATTGGTGATGATGTCATTGCAGCTGTGTCCTCTTTTTTAGATCTGGTAGAATGCTTCGCCAGATTAATCATACCTTCCTGACACTTGTGCCTAAAAATGCTAAAGCTACAGGTCTTGGCGACTACAGGCCGATAGTTTGCTGTAATGTCATTTACAAGATCATTAGCAAGATTCTTTGCAATCGGTTAAAGATGGTTATTAGTGAATTGATTTATCCCAACCAGGCTGTTTTTTTGAAAGACAGGTTACTTGCTGATTGTACTCTTATTGCCCACGAACAAATTCGGGATTTCAGCAACCCAATGGGGACCAGGGCTTGCCTCGAATTGGATCTTCGCAAGGCTTTTGATAGTGTCAACAGGAAATTCATCTTGTACATTCTTCACCAGATGGGGTTCCAAAGAAGATTTATTAATTGGATTTCTGAATGCATTTCTATGCCATCCTTCTCTGTATTAATTGATGGGTCTCCTGCGGGTTACTTCACATCAAATCGTGGTTTACGGCAAGGGGACCCTCTCTCCCCTTACCTGTTTGTGCTAGTGATGGAAGCCTTCTCGTTGCTTATGGCCAGAGCTGAATCTCTACAATCTATCCAACCAATGAGGCGGTCTGGGTCTATTTCATATCTCTTATTTGCTGATGACCTGCTAGTTTTTTGTCGAGCCAAAGCCTCCTCCATTAATGGTCTCAAGGAGCTGTTGCATACTTTCAATCTTATCTCAGGGTTACAGGTCAACTGGGAAAAGAGCTCGGCAATATTCAGCAAAGGTACTCGCAATCCTGGAGGTTTGGCTCAAATTCTTGGTATCAAATTGGTTTCTTCAATCTCTACTTATCTGGGCTTACCACTATCTTCTAAGTATCCTAAAGCCCCTATGTATGGACGACTTACTGATAAGTGCAAAAAACGACTCCTTGGTTGGTCGTCCTCCCTTCTATCGATTGCTGGAAGGATTGAATTAGTCCGGACCGTAATTTACGACATGGTTGCTTTTGGATGCAAGCATATTGTATTCCAAATTCTGTTATCCGCACTATCACGTTTGCATGCAGGTCTTTTATTTGGGGTAAACTTCACTCCTGGGCATGGAAGGATCTGTGTACTCCCAAGAAGGAAGGAGGTGTTGGTCTGCGATTGCTTAGCGATTTGAATGCAGCTTCAGGTGTTCGGTTAACATGGCGTTTCTTGGCCACTAATGGATTGTGGGCCCAATTTATGCGAAACCAACATGGTGGCGGAGACGGCACTTTCTACTCTGCCAAACTAAGGCCAACCCAATCCGGTACGTGGAAATTTCTTCTCAGGCACCGTCCCATTTCACAAAAATTAATCAAGCGCACAGTCAGAGATGGAACCTCAACGTCTTTTTGGTTTGACAACTGGCTTCCAAGTGAGCCCCTATATCTACACCACACCCCCCAGGCTGGAACCGAGAATGCACTTGTTAGTGAATTCTAGAATAATTCGCATTGGGCTCTTCCTACAGGTTGCGGCAATCTTCTCCCTTTGCTGAGCTCGGTAACTCTAACTCCAGGTGCAGACAGCTGGTGCTGGATCGCATGTCCTTTCAGTTTGCGCAAGGCCTGGGAAGGAGTGCGTGCTGCAATGCCTTCTTTCCAATACCACAACATCGTATGGCATCCATATCTAGTGCTGAAAATGGCAATTACCTTGCTGAGAGCTTTCAAGATGAAACTCCCAACTAAAGACCTTCTATTGAAATGGGGAGGCTCTCCTTCTGATGAGTGTTTGCTTTGCAAATCCCAGATTGCCGAAAGTGCTTCTCACATTTTCTTTGAATGCGAGTATGCCCGTTGTGTTCTTAGCCGAAGTCTCCTTAAGCTTGGCTACACAGGCATTGCCCCTTCTACCCTGACGGGGGTCGGCGACCTCATTCACTCCCTTTACAATACATCAAAGAGTGTTGGTGCTCTTGCAAAAGCGGCACTAGCTTCGATTGTATGGCACTTATGGAAGGATCGTAACAGGAGGATTTTTGAGGGCAAGGAAGCAGGTAAAGTTGCGCTATTTGAAGATATCGCGTCGGATGTCCGTATCACCATTCAGAACATTGATAGAGATCACCCAAGTGCTACAACCCCCTACTCCAACTGGGGCTTTTTAGATAACGGTTAACCTTCTATGTATGCTTGATGCTTGTTGCTTGTTGCTTGATGCTTGTTACCACTGGACGGCACTTTGGATGTAGGGGGTGACGGCGCTTGTGCCCCCTCACCCCTCACCCATTCTGCCATCTTGTGAATACAAGCTTGTATCTTTGTAAAAATTCATGTATCAATAAAGATTACCACTTACCTGTCAAAAAAATATAGGTAAAATGATACGATTTGGATCGTATCAATGGAAAATCAGCGAACAAAAGGGATAAAAATTGGAAAAGATTGGATTTTTATTGGGTTTTTGAGAAGAAACAACTACTAATAGCAAGATAACTTGAGCCCTTTCGAGAGGAACTCGCTCTCCTAACTTTGATGAACGGATCAAAGTCTAAATCCCTCACAAAAGACACTTACAATGTTTCTCACACAATAAGCATAAAAACAATTAAAGACGGCTAGCCCTAATTTATAGAAAAGTGGGGAATTACTAATCTAGTCTAAAATGACTAGAATACCCCTAACTAACCCTCCTACGTGCCATCGCGCCTCCTACGGCGCACGTAAGTGAGTAGGGGGGGTGGGTCCCCCCTTGGTAGCCGCCGGCCTCATTGGGATGCGGGCTCGGGTCCGGGTCCGCATCAATACCCCCCCTAAAAGAGCCACCTTGTCCTCAAGGTGGAAGTGGGGAAACTGCTCCTGTATCGGCACTCCACCAAGTACCCCTCCCCCTCTCTCCGTAAGGCTCGAGTGATGGCTTTGAAGGCCACCATCGATAAGCATAGGGTCGGGTCCCCAGTGAGCACCACTGTCCGCTCCCCCTCCTCGAACTCCATCCTGAGTCGCTTCCAGTTCACCCGCATATCTCCCAGCTTCTTCAGCCACTGTACGCCCAGGATGATGTCAACATTGCCCAACTCAAGGGGTAGGAAATCCTCCATGATCTGTACTCCCTGCAAGGTTAGGCACAGACCCTTGCAGAGCCCCTTGCTCTCCTCCATCTTCCCCGTCCCCAGCAGCACGGTAAACTTCTCCTGCGTGCTCAGCTGCAGCCCATGTCTCTCCACTACCCGGCTGGAGATGAAATTGTGGGTGGCCCCACTGTCAATCAACACCGTCACTGCCGTGTCTCCTAGCTGCCCCGTCAACTTCATGGTGTGGTTCGGAGTGAACCCCACCACAGAGTTTAGGGACACCTCAGCGAAGTCTAGGTGAGACTTCTCCTCCTCCACTGGTGTCTCCTGCTCCACCTCGAACTCCTCCTCATCTCCCACGTACCCCTCCTCATCGGGCACCATGGTGATCTGCAGCAGGCGGCTCGCACATCTGTGCCCAGGGGTGAACTTCTCGTCGCAATGGAAGCACAACCCCTTGGCTCTCTTCTCCCTCACCTCGGCCTCCGTCATTCGTCGCCCCAAGGTAGCTGGGCGACCCTCTCCTCGCGTCTCGGAAACGGCCGCAGGTGGTCTCGATGTCGTGGATGGTGGAGTAGGGCGGGAACTCTGTGCCCCCCAAGCGCCCCGTATCCGCCTCTCCTCTGTGTGCTTCTCCTCCGCTTTATGTGCCAAGCGAAGGACATCCTCCAGGGTAGCCGGGCACTGCATCCGCAACTCAGCTCGTATCGACGGTTTTAGCCCCCTCATGAAGTTCCCGATCATCACCTCGTCGGTAACCCCCTTCACCCGGCTATTCATCATCTCAAATCTCTCTACATAGTCTCTCACTGTCCCCTCCTGCCTCAGGGCCGACAGCTGCTCGTAGAAATCCCCCCCGCTGTCTCCTGGAATCGATCCACGATCGTCGCTGATAACTCCTCCCAGGTCCGAAAGGGGGACCGTGCTATCTTCCACCGGTACCAGGCCAGAGCCTTCCCCTCAAAGTAGATCCCGATGGCCTTCAGGACCTCCTGCTCCGTCAGACCCATCACTTGAAAATACCTCTCTGCTCGGTATATCCACCCATCCGGGTCGGTGCCGTCAAAGGTCGGCATCTTCAGCTTCATCAACCTCCGATCTGCGTTGATGTCGCCTAGCTGCCCCCTATCTCCGCCCCGGTCACCTCCCCGGACCACCTCGCCACCCCGAGCCTCCCTCGGGCCTCCCCCGTCAGCTCCGTACAGCTCCTCTGGCCAAGCAGGTCTCTCCCACGCCTCGGGCTGGTAGTAGTGTCCCGGAAACTCTGGTGGTCGTGCCAAATTGGGCCTCGGCCCAGGCGCAAGGGTCTCTGCTCTCCAAAATTGGCCCGCCGGGGCCCCAATAGCTGCTCCCGAGGCCCATCCGCCTCCCGCCATCCCCGGAGTTCCCCCGGAGTGGGGGACGATCCCCGCCACACCCCCAAAGGGCTGGAAAGTCGTCATCGGGCCCCCGAATGGGCCGGCCCTACTCGTCGGCCCCCCAGGTGGGCCTGTCGACCAAGCCGGACCCCCGCCTGGGGTCGCCGAGCCTCCCGCACCCCCAAAAGGGGGTGCCGCCGCCTCTGCGAAGACCCCGGGGTCTGCCGCTGCTCAAAACAGCCCCGGCGGCCTGTCCGCACCCCCGGTTGGGGGTGCCGATGTCTCCCCGCCCCCGTAGGGGCCTGCCGCGATGTCGAGACCCCCTCCGGGGTTCGCCCAGCCATCCCTGCCCCCGGAGGGGCCCGCCAGTGGCCGCAGGGGGCCTAGCGGCCTCGCCCAGGCCTGGGGAGGGCCGGGCGGGGCCGCCGAAGCCTTGACAGGCCCAGGCGGCCCTGTCGAGGTGTTTCCCGACCCGCGCGGGTCTGCCGGCACCCATACGGACTCGCGCGACCCTAGGGTTGGCCCTACCGGTCCTCCTTGCTCCCTCGGGTGGTCGTCTTGCGTTGGAAATCCGCTGGGGGCTGATTCTAGGGTAGAACCCCCCCTTCTTGGACCCCCTTGCCTCGATCTCCCCCTTTCGCCACCGTGAGGGCTTGAATCATCTCTTTCAATTCTCGGAGATCTCGGCCTTGTTGCGCGGCGTCCGTCCTCATCCCTCGAAGTTCGATTTGGATATCTTCTTGTGAATGGGCGTAATCTTTGAGTGAATCTCCCATCGTTTTCTTCAATCCCTCGAACCTCTCTTCGATCTCCCGATTGAGATCCTCCCGTAGCCCTTGAATCTTTTCTTCAACCGCATCCGCCTTCGATCGAGTACTTGCCGCCATTTGGATCTAGTGCTCTGATACTAATTTGATACGATTTGGATCGTATCAATGGAAAATCAGCGAACAAAAGGGATAAAAATTGGAAAAGATTGGATTTTTATTGGGTTTTTGAGAAGAAACAACTACTAATAGCAAGATAACTTGAGCCCTTTCGAGAGGAACTCGCTCTCCTAACTTTGATGAACAGATCAAAGTCTAAATCCCTCACAAAAGACACTTACAATGTTTCTCACACAATAAGCATAAAAACAATTAAAGACGGCTAGCCCTAATTTATAGAAAAGTGGGGAATTACTAATCTAGTCTAAAATGACTAGAATACCCCTAACTAACCCTCCTACGTGCCATCGCGCCTCCTACGGCGCACGTAAGTGAGTAGGGGGGGGGTGGGTCCCCCCTTGGTAGCCGCCGGCCTCATTGGGATGCGGGCTCGGGTCCGGGTCCGCATCATAAAACTTCATGTGACAACATTTCGCACGGTGCGAAAATGTTTTTATCTTTTTTTTGACATTTTTTTCTTCAAAAATTCCTTTTTCAACCTTCATTATATGTTGTTATACCACCCTAAAAAAATAATGGTTGAGAAATAATGTCATTTGGCCTTCGATCAAGGCATTTCATAAAATTCGCACGTTTTGAGACCGTTAAATTTGTAACAGGAGGATGTGTACTCTAATCCCCAACAGGTTCACCCATTATTTTCCCTGTGGTATATAATTGTGTAGATTAAACATCAAATTTTTTTTGAAAAAAATTTAAAAAAATAAAAAAAATGTTTTCGCACGGCTTCCGCACGGGTTTTTTTCGCACCCGAAGATTGTCATATATATATCTATTATACATTTGACAACTTTTTTTGAATCCTAGGGCTGACTAGGACAAGCTGACTAGGACAAATAGGTTAATAGAAGGACGTGTGAGATTTAATCTTGGGAAATCAACGGTTGATATTGTATTTTGTGAAAATTTTAGGGGAAAAACTTGAATTTTGGGGGGAAAGGTGTCTTGGGAACCAAAAACTTTGAAATTAATAGATATTTTGAATGTCCCATCACTCTATCCCTCTCTCTTTGTGCGCGCTCCCTCTTTGTGCGCGCTCCAGACGAATTAAATGATCCAACTTTTGGAATATTACATTCAAACTAAAAAACAAAATGCAGGTTGTAAATTCCCCTGGATATCAAATATTTCAAATTGTTAAAAGCTCCAATGCTCAACTAAAAAAACTCAGCCCCAAACCCTAAAATCGAAACCCGCCCCAAATTCTCTAGCTTTAATCCTAGGAATCCCGAGAGACAGTAGACTGAAAAATACCTGAACATCATAGGTGCTTACATCATAGATCTTATGGAATCTTATAAAACCCTAGAAAAAATTGGGGGGGGGGAGAGAATGGATAAGCGTTTCCTCTGCTAAAAATTTAGTGGCGCTTACAGCTCACACTGTTGCATCGAGAAACGTGAAAGTTTACAGCGCCGAAGGCGCCCGCGCCGCAGGAGCGCTTACAGCTCACACAGCTGCATCGAGAAACACAAAATTTTACGGCGCCCACTAAATTTTTTTACACTAATTTGTTGTTCGAATGTGCCTGCGCCGAATTTGTTGTTCCACTCTAATTTGTTGTTTCGCACCGAAAGCACCTGCGCCGAATTTGTTGTTTTACACTAATTTGTTGTTTCGCGCCTAAGGCGTTCGTGCCGCTAAATATTTTTACGCTAAAATTTTGGCTGTGGAAATAATTTTTTGGGGAATAAAGATTTTGCGGGAGAAAATCTTAACTGAACAGTGCCCGCGGGCACGTGTTATGACTAGTGTGTATATATATATAGGCCAGCCATTGCAGCAAACATAAGTTAAAAATATAAAAAAGAAAGAGTTCACAAGAGAAGTGGAAAGTGTGGAAGGTGTACCTTGCTGTGTAGTAATTTAGCACGTAGTTCCCTCTACGTTTCTGTGTCATGGGGATTGGGTAACAAGAGTTTCGATGAATGTATTCTTTTTGTAATTCTTATTAATATAGTGCAATCTTTGTAAAGGAAAAACTAACAGTTAATAGTATGGTGGGTTTGCCTTTGTTTTCTTGTTTTGATTTGTACTATGCATTCCGAATGATTTTGGACGATATCAAAAGGGGTCGGTTCATTGGCATGTCGATCCCATGCTGTTATCAGTATACCTCATATACTAACTGTTATGGTGTTCAAAAACAATTTTTAGATAAAATTTCAAAATAAATATTAGTTGATTTTTCAGTTGGTATATTTATGAGGTTAACACATTGTTTAGTGATATATTGGTTGAACCAGATGCACACATACATATATACATATACATGTATATACATATATCAAGGTTTGAGAACTCAATTTCGGTTTCGGAACCTTCGTGGATTAAGCATTTTGTCAATTTTCCTAAGTTTCAAAAGTTTTTGGAGTTTTGAATTTGGTTCTATTGTGCAATAATGTGCACTATTAAGTGTCTATACCCACGAGACATGTCACAATCTCATGTTTTTTTTCCATAACCAAGGCTTGAGGAATATATAATATAAACATGTACACTAAGTGGAGGTTAATCAAGAGAACTAGCTTATAGTACTCAACTAAGTATCTTTAACGACGAGACATGTCACAATATCAATTTTTTTCCATAATCAGGGCTTGAGGAATATATATTATAAACATGTACACTAAGTGGAGGTTAATCAAGAGAACTTATAGTACTCAACGAGCTAGGCCAAATATTTATCCAGTCTAATATGAAAGTCATCAATTGAAAGTTAAATTGACGCCGTAATCGAAGTTGTATTAAATATTAATAATACATCAAACTATGATTAAAGTTTGTGGATTTTAGATAGTACAAAAACTAGAAGAAGATATTATTAATGATTAAGAACATTAGATCTTTACTCTTTCTTCCCTTATTTTTGAATGTTTTAAGGTTTCGGCATGTGATGTTAGAACTAACTTATAGTACTCAACTAAGTGTCTACAACCACGAGGCATGTCACAATCTCAAGTTTTCCCTTCATAATCAGGGCTTGAGGGATATATAATATAAACATGTACACTAAGTGGAGGTTAATCAAGAGAACTAACTTATAGTACTCAACGAGCTAGCCCAAATATTTATCCAGTCTAATATGAAAGTCATCAATTGAAAGTCAAATTGTCTCCGTATTCAAAGTTGTATTAAATATTAATAATACATCAAACTATGATCAAAATTTGTGGATTTTAGATAATACAAAAATTAGGAGGAGATATTATTAATGATTAATAACATTAGATCTTTACTCTCTCCCCCCGTATTTTTGAATGTTTTTAGGTTTCATCATGTGACGTTTGAAACTGACCGAAACCTACCGATACCAACTAAGCTTCATCTGAGTATTGGCAAGACTAGAACTATATGTAAGTTTCCAGACCGAAACCCAACGAAACCAGTAAAATCAGGACAAAACTGTGAAACTGAAATGAGTAGGGTGAAACCTTATTCAAATCTAATTGAAATTCTATACCTAATTGGCGCTGGTTCCTCACTGGTATTGGGTTTTCGGCCGATGTAAAGATGGCATATCAAAAAACTTGAAACACTAGATGTACCTAGTTATCTTGGAAGGTCATGCACCAATCATTTTGTAACATGCCTTCAAACCGTGATGTAGATGCTATTGTAGATATGATGCAATCATAATCACATCATTACTTGGTGCTCTGAAGATGATTTATTTCTGTACATTGAGCGATTTGGTTTTTTTGTCAATATTTTTTAAGCATTGTGTACAGAATAATTTTGAAGCAGTGTGTACAGTAGGATGAGATTCTTGCTCGATTGTTATAATTTTGAAGCAGTGTGTACAAATATGAGAAGTTAGATGTTTATATCATCATTAATAAATAAGAGCTTGATGATTTTTCTGATATACGTTCTATAGAAAAGTAGAACAATAGCAAATGTGTTGAGATTTATGTTTTACTACAATTGCAATGTGATAGTGACTTGCTAAATGTATTTGTCTATTAAATGTTGTTTAATATTCTACACACACTACTCAAGGAAGTGCCCTTGTTGACTGGTTAGCATCACTTGTGTGCTTCATCTCTCACTGCTACTGGTCCATCGACTGATATATCAACATTAAATCAGAAAACTTCAAACACTAAATATACCTAGTTATTTTGGAAGGTCATGCACAGATCATTCTGTGACCTTCTTTCAAACCATGATGCACATTAAACCATGACGCGTATGCTATAGTAGATGTGATGCCATTATCATCACACTGATACTAAGGGGTCTGAAGACACGTTATTTCTTTACATCAAGGTTTTTGTGCCAATAACCTGCTTCATGTTTTCTAGCCAATTTGAGGCATACATGGGTCATAGAGCCTACTGGAAGACTTACTGAAGCTCTTTTTGGATGTATATCTGCATTGTGAATTTTGTGCATGTTGGCTTTCTGGGATTTGTAGAACATGTGTGGTTGCCTTAGCATTTTATTGCTGATGAACGGACTTTTAGCGCAGATACTGCTTTTTTAAACGCAATCATGGCTTCTTGATATTTAATTGTATTACTAGGATGGGATTCTTGCTCGACTCTTTATGATTTTTATGCAGTATGTTCAATATGAGAAGGTGTTAGATAATAAACTTGATTTAGGCCCAAGTTTATTAGGCTACTTGTATTAGAGTCCATTTGTTAGAGCCCTACTTGTACTAGAGTCCATTACTAGAAGTTTCCAGTGAGTGTCATAGTCTAAGTAAATTCTAGAAAGAGTCATATTCTAAGTCATTTTAGTAAGAGTCAATTGGAAGCCACTAGAATTATGTGGATATTGTATTAAATGAAAGAATGTTGTAGAAGCTCTTCTCTAGCTCTATAAATAGAGGAGTTCCCATGCCATTGTATACCAAGCAAAAAGCCAAAGGCTAATCTCAATAAGAAATCTATCTTTCCAAATAGTTTTCCATATACTCTTTATTTACTCTTCCATCAACCTCCTACTACCCAAATCACCTTAGCTTTCAAACCTAACAAAGTGGTATCAGAGCCATCCAATATCAAAGAAGATGAATGCCAACAACATGGTTCCTTTCCAATTTTCATGCCTCACAAAAGAAAACTGGTGCATCCGTATGAAGGCTTTACTTGGCTCACAAGATGCTTGGGAGATTGTTGAAAATGGTTACGAAGAACCTCAAAATGGGGCCTCTTTAAATCCATTCCAAAGGGATTCTCTACTGAAGGGTAGGAAGAAGGATCGACAAGCTCTTACTCTCATCTATCACTGTTTAGATAAGACTGTGTTCGAGAAAGCTGCAAATGCAACCACTTCCAAGCAAGCATGTGAAATTCTTCGCAACTCTTTTAAAGGAGTAGACAAGGTGATGAAGGTATGTATTCAAACTCTTAGAGGAGAGTTTGAATCTATTCACATGAAAGAATCATTCTAGAGTATTGGCTATTACTAATTAGATGAAGAGAAATGGTGAAGAATGAAGGATATAAGGGTGATAGAGAAAATCCTAATTTTGACTTCATTGTTGTGGCTATTGAGGAGTCCAAAGACCTAGATTCCATGACCATCGACCAGCTCATGGGTTCATTACAAGCCCATGAAGAGTGATTCAAAAGGAAGATGTCGCAAGAATCTATGGAGCAATCTCTCTATTCAAAACTCTCTTTCAAAGAAAGAGGAAACAACGGAGGTAGGATCCAATGAGGTCGGGGTCATGGTCGTGGTTGTGGTCGTGGTTGGCGGCAGAGGTGGGTGCTACCTTCAATAATGATGAAATGAATCAAAATTTGCACTCATCAAAAGGCCGTGGAAGAGGAAGCAAGACTCAAAGGAGGTATGATAAATCTCACATTAGATGCCATAATGGCAATAAATATGGTCATTATGCACATGATTTCAAGGTTCCAATCATGTGGAGGTATGGTAAATCTCACATTAAATGCCATAATTGCAATAAATATGGTCATTATGCACATGTTTTCAAAGGTTCCAATCACGTGGAGGAGAAAGCTCATCTAGTGGAGATGAATGATGATGTCGAGCTGACTTTATTAATGGCTCATCATGAAGAAATGAAGGAAAAAGCACGGGGTATTTGACACCGGGGCTAGCAACCACATGACCGGAGACATATGTCTGTTTGTGAAAATGGAAGACATTTAAGGCCATGTCACCTTTGGAGATGAGTCCAAAGTGACGGTAAAGGGAAACCGTAAAGTCTTGATTCGCCTAAAAGATTGTAGCCACCAATTTACCAATTTATCACAGATGTCTACTACGTGCCAAATTTCAAACCTAATATCTTAAGTTTGGGGCAACTCTTAGAAAAGAAATATGAAATTAATTTGAAAGATCAATAGTCTATCTCTAGGAGATCATACTGGGAGGCCAGTGGACAGAGTTCCAATGACAAGAAATCGAATGTTCATGCTGAAAATTGACCAAGCCATAAGTCTAAAGGCTTTTGTTAAAGATGAATCTTGGCTGTGGCACCTAAGATATGGACACCTAAATTTTGGTGGCTTAAAATTGTTATCCATAATTGGGATAGTAAAAGGTTTGCCCCTCTATCAACCATCCAGATCAACTATGTGATGGATGCCTGTGTTAGGATCCAACAAAAAACACGATTTTTATAGAGAATTTTGTAGCAAGGACTAGATAATTGAACACAAAAGAGGTGCGTTCTCCTCCCAAGACGCCGAAGAGGACGTCCGCACTCGGTTAATCTAAATCTACTTAAGGACGCTCAAGAGAAATCTCAATCATTAAGCATAAAAATACAAGCGACGACTCACCCTCCTATTTATAATAAAAACTAGGGTTCCTTGGCAAAGGAGGCGTGCGCGCACAAGCTAGGGCCGGCGGCTATGGGCTTGGGCCCATGGGTGCGGCGGGTGTAGACCCGAAGGGTCTATCAATACTCCCTCCAAGAGCCACCTTGCCCTCAAGGTGGTGTAAGTAAGTACTGACGGTGCTACTTCGAGTGGGAGTCGTCCTCCCTTCCGATCCCTTCATCCTCTACGTCATCTTCCTCGTCTGCTTCCGCTATCAACACTTGCAGCTTTCGATCCACACAGCGGTGTCCCGGAGTGAAGCGCTCGTCGCATCTGAAACAGAGCCCTTTTTGCATCTTCTCCATCATCTCCGCATCGGTCATCCTTTGGAATTGGCCCCCAGCCGGTGGTGGGTTGTTCTGCTCTCCCGTCTTCTCAAGCCCTGCCTAATCTACCTCAGTAGTGACCCCTGCTCCGCCGGCTCTCTAGTCGTGGTGCCCCGTTGTAACTGCCCACTGTAGCTGCTCCCGCCTCTCCTATCCTCAGTCCGGGAGTTCTCTACTATCTGCGCCATCTCGATGACCTCTGAAAGCCCCCGAGGCTTGTAGGGCCTTACCGTAGCTCGAAGACTAGGTCACAGCCCCTTCAAGAAGGTGCCCTCCAGCGACTCGTTCGACACCCCCATGAACTCGCCCTGCCAGTGTCTCAAATCTCTCGATGTACTCCCGCACCGGCCCCTTCTGCCTAAGGGCATATAACTGCTCGTGTAGGTTCTCCAAACCGGGGTCTCTAAACTTCTCCAGCACTAGGTCTTTCAGCTTCTCCCAGCTCCGGATCTGCTGCCTCCTCTCCTTCCACTGGAACAACCCCAAGGCTTTCCCCTCCAACAAATGGCTGCTGCCTCCAGCTTCTGTGCCTCGGTCATGTGGTGCGCCGCGAAATATCTCTCTGCTGTGAACAATCAGGCGTGTGGATCCTCCCCAGAAAATAGCGAACATCTTCAGCTTCTGCACTCTGCAATCTCCCCCAAAGTGCCCATACTTGGGCCGCCCCCTCCTCTCGGTGATGCAGACGGTAGTGCTGACTCCTCTCGTCTTGCGTCTCGTACCGTCTATGTGGCACTCCTCTGCGACCCCCATAGTTTCCTCGGTAATCTTCCCGCCGGTCCTCGGAATCGTCCCAACCTGCTTCATCGCCGAACTCCGCCTCGTAGCCACCCCCGCTGTCATAATAATGGTCTCTCCCGCTTCCGTCTCCGTACAATGGGTTCTCCGCTACTGGACGCCGTCCCGAAGGGTCGAAGAACCCTCCCAAAACCTCTCCGCGGCCATCCTCTACTGTTGTCTGCAGTCTGGGGGCTCAAAAACCTACTGGAGGCTGGCCGTACGTGTCCCCCCTGGCGGCTGCCGGGGGGGCTCCCGCCCCTTATGCGTCGCAGGCGGGCCCTGCCGGCCACCCGTCCAGGGCCGCAGGGCCCTGCCGGCCACCCGCAGGGCCGACGAGCCCTGCCGGAGGTCCGACAGGGTCGCCGGACCTGTGCGGGGCCGGCAAGGCCTGGCCAGCCTTGCCGAGCCCCCGATGGGTGGGGGGGCTCCCCCGCCTATGTCGCGTGGCGGCCGCCCCCCGAAAGGGGTTTGGGGGGTCGGTCGCCCCTCCTCTCCTCCGTGCGTTGTCCGGAAAGGGCGGCTAGGGCCGCCCCCCCTTTGATGTTCCATCGCGTTGCTTCGCACCCCTTCGCGATAATCCGCCTTCCATGGCCCTTCATCTTCTTCCTCGTCCAATTCCTCCACAAAATAGGGTTGATTTTGGGTAAAAATCTCCTCTTTTTCCTTCTTTCTTCAAAGGTGCCGCCTTTGGTGTCGGATTAGGGTCCCCTTCCCCTTTGTAATTCGTCGCCAATTGATATAGGGTTCCCATCAATTGCGCGAAGTGTTCGTCGTGCTTCGCTTGATTCGCCGCCAATTGGTTGATGGAAGCCGTCAACCTTTCCATGGGTTCATCGTTTGCCGCCAACGATTTCTTGATCCCCTCGATTTCGCTCGTGAACTTTGCCTCCAAAGCCTCAATTTTGTCTTGCGATCTTGTCGAAGCCGTCATGGATCGTCACGTGCTCTGATACCAAAATGTTAGTATAAAAAACGCGATTTTTATAGAGAATTTAGTAGCATGGACTAGATAATTGAAAACAAAAGAGGTGCGTTCTCCTTCCAAGACGCCGAAGAGGACGTCCGCACTCGTTTAATCTAAATCTACCTAAGGACGCTCAAGAGAAATCTCAATCATTAAGCATAAAAATACAAGCGACGGCTCACCCTCTTATTTATAATAAAAATTAGGGTTTCTTGGCAAAGGAGGCGCGCGCACA
>CM061142.1:3126768-3208371 GCA_030789695.1 Scilla litardierei | reverse complement strand
TGACGGATGCCACTGACTCGAGCACTGTTCCTATATACAGTGATAGTCAAGCTTCGATTGCCTATGTCAAAGATCCTAAATTTCATTGTAAGACCAAACACATTGATATTCGATTCAAGTTTGCGAAGGACTATGACAAACGGAAGGAAGTAGACATAGGATACATACCCACGCATAAGATGATAGCAGATCCCCTTACTAAGGCGATCCCCAGAGATGTGTTTTTCAAACACTTATCATCTATGGGAATGCGTAGGTGCTGAGCTGTATCATGTAATATTTCCCATGTCTATAGAAGATCAAAGTTTAATAAAAAGAAGAAGTTTTTTTATATTGCATACAAGTTTCTTACAAATGATTTTATATACATTTGTGTTTAAGTCTCAGCTATTTTATTGTGTGTGTATGTCGGACAGATTAAGGTTGGCTCTCTCACATGAGCAACCGCCTTATCTTATCAGATGGATAAGATAGAGATGAGACCGGTTTAAAGTCAAAATCATTAGACAAATGATTTAGAGTCGTGACTTAAACAAGATAGTCGAATGAAAGATTTGCATCATATGGATGCTTACAAAAGATCTGAGATCTGTATCACAAGGATATTTAAAAGAGATCTCATAGGATTTTATAAATCCTATTTGTCTTATGCAGGATGAGAGTCCGGGAATATTTCATGGGTAGTAAGGGGACTCAAAAGATAGGCACTGTGGTGTCTGATCTTTCATTCGTACAACATCATTAAGACATACTCTCCCTGGAAAAGGAGTGATGTTGTAATACGTGTTCATACCACGTATGCATTTCGACCACTGAGTTAGTAGCAATAGTGTTTGCTATTATGTGAGACTCAAAGGCCATATGGGTCTTAACTCTTACCCTCAAGGACTCCAATTGGTTCCTTTAGATTTGATGAGATGATCGCTATCTTAGCGTGTTGCTAATGGGCTATGATAATTCGGCTCGGCGGGGCACGTTAGAAAAGCGAATCAAGTCAAGATCAGAAGGTTCGCAAGAAGAGGAAGATTGATTTCATATTCGCATTTGGACTTTAATGATTCAAAGCTGGCCAGCCAATTGTGATCCAGATGGGATTCAATTGTTGAATATAAAGTATAAGAAATATGAAGAAATAATCTAGGGTAAAGCATGCGTTGAACTACTTAACTTTGCACCTTCGAGGTCGTTGTGTATCTCTAACAAGTGCACAACAACAGACTTTACGCGCATGACGGTCGCACGGTCTATTTCTCGGTATGATAGATGAAAGAACTAAGAGAAAGACGTTCTCTTACAATCCCCTCAAGTGTGAGTGGGAGATGTTGGATATGGATGACGTTTGTACACCCTTGTAGCGGATGTACGAGGGAATACGGACCTCGAACGTCTTGTACACGAAGTCGTGTGCAAAGGGAATCTGTTCCCTTACGGAGAGGATCTCTAGATTAATGGGAAAGTCGCATTATATGTGCATAAGTGCATGCGACATATGGCTAATAAAGGGGTAATATCTTAAGCTTATGTTGTACCATGCATATGGTACAACTTAAGCTTATAATGTGCCATGTATGATGGTACGCCTTAGTTAAATTGTTCCAAAGGAACAATTACTCCTAAAATAACTACCTTGGGGGCTATAAATAAGACCCAAGGGTTAGCCATTTCCTTACACTTTTTTGCATGGTATTCTTGCCTTGCATTTCATTCTAGCGAAGCTCTACCGAAATCCTTCCTATCTCTTTATCCAAGTTCTTAATCTAAAAGTAGAGATTTAGATTATGGATTTAGTAGCCTTACTCCGTTCGTGAGAAGACTCGATCCGTCGTGGCGAATCCGAAGGCGAAGTTCCGAGACTACCGTGCCGCATACGCAAGCGTAAGTCTCAACTTCATTTATCGATTCTAACGCTGTTTTGACAAGATCCTACATATATCACCTATATCAATTTTGTATTATCCTGCAATTGTAACAAATTAAATGACATTGTATTAGGGTCTGAATTCTAACATACTACAACATTTATACATTATAATGTACATAACACAACAAAGTTAAAACTACAGTTAAACATTTTGCAACTTCACATTTTGGAACTGGTATGATATTCAATCACGAGAATATCCTAAGTGTACATTGATTTCCTATACGAAAAACTTTTCAAAGTAATGCTGAATAGCTTAAGCAAGATGGAATTTATGAACAGCTCCAATAGCACGCACCATCATAACTTGCCTCACGTATTGTGGCCATCTGTGTTACGCCCCGCCGCCCCAAATTGGGAGTGTCGGTGCGACAAGCCGTGGTATTGAATACCAAGCGTAAATGTGTACACCAAACATTTCGCAGGCCACTGCATCACTGAGGAAATACAGACAATAATAATATTTTCTGAAAGTAACATCTCATGACCCTCCCACTAGTCTCTGGCCTGATGGGTCAACTGGTGCCTCACCAACTCCACCCAACCGTCTCGGAGAAACCGACACATCGTCATATCATCCTCAGTATGCCGTAGCCACTCATCTACCTCAATGCTACTATCCTTTTCCGAGAAATATCACAGACGCAGCTCTCTGAACTCCTTGTCCTACCGGAAGTCCCATCACACCGAAAGTCCCATTCACACTCTCCATATGCGGGTGAAGAACAGAACAAATGAATTAGTACCATGTTTTGTAAAAGTATGAGTAATATTTCACCAATAATTTTGTAAACTTGTTTTATCAGCGTAATGCTCAAGATAGCGGAATACATTGATATCACAGAGTGATTGTCCATCACCGTATAAGTAACCACTCCTTTAACGAAGTTGGCTGATCTGCATTCTTCAGCGCCTGTCCCTGTATGAGTTGAAGAAGCATCAGTTATGAACGCAAAAAAGCATAATTAAGTAAAAATAGGGTATAAAGACTTGCAACTTTACATTTAGGCACTGGTATAAAAATAAATCACGGCTACTTCTTCTCAGAAGTATCCCGCTTCTGTAGAACATATGAAGGAGCCAAAAACATCTTCCAGTACATATACATGCGATGGCTTCAATTTCTTCATCACGTCAATTGCCGGTGGTATATTGGACATCTTTGTGTGTTGAAGACGAAGCAGTGATGAACAATAGGATAAATTTAGCATGTTGAAGAAAAAATATTGTATAAAGTAGAAACAGATAGAATCAGATAGAATACTATCATCAAGAAGTGTAGTGGTTGATAAGGTCTAGTGGAAGGGATGTCATTTATCGACGAATTGGCCTGGCCCATTGATGAGGATGATAGACTACAATAGAGTTACTGTGCGTCTACCTAAAAGAACCCGTGAGTCTATAAAGGAGTGATATTGAATATACAGACGAGTGAATCTACAACAGATTGTTACCAGCCAGATGTTGTTCCCAAGAATGTTTGACCTTTGTGGTGCGCGTTGAGCAAAATTGATGGCCTATAACAAAATTGCTCAACGCGCACAACAGGAAAAATTATGGCAGTTGTGCGAGTTGAGCAAATTATTTATGTTTATACAATATTACTCATCTATTATACAATTCACGACTTTGTCCTAGTGGCGGCAAAAGTATGACTATGACAAAATCTTTGTCCTACGTGGCGGCAAAAATATGACTAGGACAAAAAACCCAAAAGTTTTTCAATTTTAATTTTAATTCCAATAGTTGTCTTTTTTAGGTTTATTTTTATAGTTTTATTCCACGTGCGTTGAATAAGAATCCGTTTTTCCCGTATGAAAGAATCTGCTGACCTAAAAGGGAACAAGAATCTCCACAAACATGATAGAATTAAAAAAACTGCCATATCACGAATTATTCTTAGAATGCAAAAGTCTCAAAAAAATCACTCGTCTCAACTTCTCACGAATCGACACACAACCCCACCTTTCGATTTTTCCTCAAACCCCCATATCACGAATCACTCTTCACGCAACCATCTCTCAACTCCTCATATCGCGAACGATTCCTCAACTCCTCAGATCTCAATCATATCTCGATCATTCTCGTGAAGACTTCTCTGTTGATTCAATCTCTAGCTAAATTTTTGTTATTTTATAATAGATGTCCCAAAATTTTTAGAGGGGAAAATAATTTTTGGGGAAACAAAGATTTTAACTGAACCGTACCCGCAGGCACGGGTTATGACTAGTAATTCCATATAGAGTGATGTTACAAAATGGGACACCATCAAATCCAACAGCGTGACACATGAGTATCATTCACATAGATATATACTGTCTTATTCTATAAACAGTAAGATATGTGTTGTCTTTTCACTTATATGTCTTGGAAGTTGGAATTTTCACTTTATTGCAAACTTTGTATTTTTAGTTACAGACTTTACAGGCTGTCTTGATCTTGTCTCTTATGTCTTGGAACTGCCGAAATGAAGATATGGACAAAAGTAAACAGATATTCTTGCCAATTGATAACCCATCAATCAACTGAACTTCTGCGCATTATATTTGCTGCAATGTTGAATTATTTATTTGGCATGTCAGTCTGAACATTAATTCTTCCCTGTTTTTGTGTTTTTTTCTTAATTATTGTGATTTTTTATTGAACGTTGTGCACGCTGAGAAATTATTAGTTATGACAGTTTTGCTAAACGCGCACAGCTGGGTGAAATTTCAGCAGTTGTGCGAGCTGAATTATATTTCTGAGTATACCTTTTTACACACCGCGCAGAACGGGTCATATTAAACAAATTAAAGATAAGCATATATATTTGCTCAGTGCTCGCAACGGTCACTACAGTTGGCCGTAGGACGGGATGATTAATTGCGGGTAATGGATTATGTAATACAGTTTTGTTCAGCGTGCATAACGGTCATGGCATCTGAAGTTTGGTTACGATGAATTATTGTCTTTTTAATTGCATATAATTTGGATCCGCGTGCAAAAAGGTCACAATTACGTGCAGTTGTGTGATGTGAGTAATTGTGGATAACCAGATACGGTTATGCTCACAGCCCGCACAGTGGTCAAACAAATGATGTGACCGTTATGCGCGCTGAGTAATTGTGTGCAAAAATAAATGTTTTATCACAACGTATATCATGACGGTCACAACTTATGCCTGTTGTGCGCGCTGGGTAATTCATATTTCGGTAAACAGTTTTTTACTTGGTAATTTCAATGTCGGACATTGATTCAAGTAAGCATCAATGTATATATCACATATATCAATTTCGTAATGTCATGCAATGGTATCAAATTAAATGACATTGTATTAAGGTCTGAATTCTACCATAATATAGCATTTATACGTTATAATGTACATAACAAAACAAATTTGAAACTACATTTCGTACATTAGGACATAAAACACCAAAGAATTTCTACCCACAATCACTCTTCTCCGTCAATGATCAAAAATACATTATAAGACAAGAAAAAGGCTGGTGGAAGGACCGTCCACCTCAAAAACCTGGAGGTGGTGGAGGTGGAGGCGGTGATGGTGGGGCAACAGTACGGATGTCTCTAGGAGAGGGCACTAGAGTCTCATCTTCTCTTGTATGTTCGAAATTATGAACATCATAGTGTCGAAGTCGCTACACAAAAGTGAGATCGCCAGATTGGTGTTAGAGAGATTTGTTTCAATTTCTCCTAATCTATGAGTAATGTTCACCGGCTGATGGGAGGAAGATGATGGAGCAGATGAGGGACTTACATTGCCTATGAGTATATCCTTAAGCTGACATTGTTCATCGGTAAGTACAGAGACAGAAGTGGTAAGCGCCGCGAGTTTGCTACAGAGGGTGTGCAGAACATAGTCCTGACGGTGAGACATCCCAACCATAAAGCAGAGGCTGTTACTGATATCCACGAGTGGAGCTTTTTCAGCCGGAGATGGAACTGATGAACCTGCCTGTTCAGGAGGAAACCCAGGAGGAGGTAACAGCACATTGTGTTCACCTTGCGTTAGACCAAGCAAAAGCACATCTCGATGCATAGCATCACGAAGAATGGGTCTATTGGCCGGGAAAGATAAAGGAAGGGGATCATCGTGTTCAGGTGATGTTGAATCATCATCACTTATTCCCCAATCTTCAGAAGAACCCGACTCACGAGATCGTTTTGGTGGCATGACGAAACCCTAGTACGAAATGCGAGAGTGTTGAGATGAAGACGAAAATGGAACGACAGACCAAAGGGCAGAGGAATGAAACATTTCGCATAACCCCTGGTCTACTGAATATGATTGGTTATTTTCATCTCAACCGCTGGATTACATAGGGAACTGACTAAAATGATCTCATAAGACGGCTGGAGTGAAGCATCCTTCTGGCTGGCAAAACAATCGTAATGAAGGGCTTACACGGAAACCGAGGTTCTACTTGAATCTAAGATCCACACGTGAACATAGTTGAGAAGAAAGCAGAAAGCATTTAAAGTGTCCTATATTTTGTACCTTCGAAATGAGATTGTACGATGTGGCGCTTGTACTTTCCATCTTTACGTGGCATACCGATTGCGTCTTACAACCGATCTATAAATATCTATTGTATTAGTGGCCACTGCATGTTTTTTCCAGCCTTACGTAGCTTGGCACCCGATCTATTACATCAGGGTCCACCTTTACGACCGTAATTCTCTCTATTGATAGTGAATCATATTTATCAGGCGGCAACTGATATAATGGAGCAGGTGCTGCAGGGTTTTCTGGGACCCTTAGGGCACAAAAACTCTAGTCCCGTCCTAAGTCGGACGGAACATAGACAGAAATGCAACGGAAAAATTTTATGTTAATCTAATTAACATGCAACCCTAAGGAACCAGACCCTATTAGCCAGGATCTCTGCCAACTTGGGGTGGATCTGACCACCCCAAGAGGGATCTAACTACTGCGAATAATTAAATGAAAACTTAAACACATACCCGGAATCTCAGCCCTGGGGCAGGCGAGATGTTCCGCGCTGTCTTTCGAGCTGCTCCCGTCCCACGCCGAGCCGCTCCTTGAACCGCTCCCCGCACCGCTCCTCAAACCGCTCCGCATCCCGAGGCGATCAATCCCCGTGTCGCCGAGCCACCCACCGCCGAAGAAAGTTTCACGCGAGTGAAACCTCCGCCTAGATTTCGGATCCAGAATCCGAACTCCTTTGCGGCTTTGCTAGAGCCCGCAGGAGTAAGGCAGAAATTTATAGGGAGAGGATGAATATTAATTTAGCTTAGATCCGAGCGTGCTCCAACATTTACGAGAGCCGCTCAGATCTAGAGCTTGGGACGATTTTTGAAAAAGGGGGGGAGACCCCTATTTATATAGGCGGCGGACTCTCCCCTTTTCTCAAAATCCGATGTGGGACTAAACAATGAGTTAATTTAAAATCAAGTTAGTTTGCACTTCACAAAGTGCAAACTTCCGTGAATTTTAAATCACTCACCGTTGAGCTTCAAGATCGATACAACCTATCAATACGACAAGCGTTCAACGGTGAACGCATAGGAAAAAACCGTTCGTCAATCGGAGTTCGTTTGACCCTCCAATTGAGTGTCCAAAGATCAGCCCTAGGCTTGATTTTCGACTAAAATCAGCCGTCAAAACTGCCCAGTAAACCTAGGGTTCTACACCCATTGATGGGCCCAACAAATAGGCCCCACAGATTCAAAATCTGCTGACTGGGCACCCAGGCCCAGACCTGGGCACGGGCGCCCAAGTCTGGGCGCGGGCGCCCAGGCGCCTGGCGCCAGGCGCGGGCACTTGGCGCCTGGCGCCCAGGCGGGCGCCTGGGCCGGGCCAAGCGCCCGGCCCAGAACGCCTGGGCGCCCAGCGCCCAGGCGTCCTGGGCCGCCTGGGCCCAGGCCCAGGCGCCTGGGCCTGCGCCCAGGCGCCCGGGCCTCGGCCTGGGTCGGGCGCCCAGGCCCAGGCGCCTGGGCCTGCGCCCAGGCGCCCGGGCCTAGGCCTGGGTCGGGCGCCCAGGCCCAGGCGGGTCTGGGTGTCCAGGCACAGGCCGGCCTGGGTTTTATTGGGTCTGGTCAGCAGGCCAGACCAGGTCCAGACTGGGCTGGTCTGCCTGGTCTGACCTGATCTGACCCTTTGGACTGTTTTGGGCATAACTTGATTATCTGGCGTCCGATTTGGAAGCCGTTCGAACCTGGGTCTAGACCGGGACATTCCCGTCTTACCCGTGTACCTTTCCTTGCATTTATATTATTAAATATTGTTTTAAACAATTTAAAACACATTTAATCTCTTTTGCATCAAATGCAAATTAGTCCATATCTAAGCTTAAATTATCATTTGCATCAAATACAAATGATCTGAGGGCATATATCCCTACATCTCCCACTTGCACTCAGGATCATTTATTCTGAATGCTGGAGATTATTGCAAACATCTTTTGCAATATTTTATCCCTTGCATCAAATGCAAATTATTCTCCCTAACTCATTTCTACCTATTACTAGACGAAAAATCGCACTCTGTGTGAGACCCTACAGCCTGACCCTTACAACAGGTTGGGCTCGAAGCCCTATACGGTAGTGACCACGAGCAGTGGTTGCCGTCCCTGCGTCAGGAATCATCATTATGTGGTTAACTCATTGACATGAGTATTGTCGGGACCACCCTGACTGTTTCCGTGATGAATTCCGCAGTTATAGTCTCTTCGTCTAAACTATGTCGTGTAGATCAAGTCTAGGGTACGGTCAAACTGTCAACCCCAATAAATTGACACCGGTTAGTTTCTATCGATCTTTAGTCAAAAAAATGTTGGACTTCTTCCAACATACTCTGGCCAGAGTTTTTACTAAAGACCGAACTAACCCTACGACACTAACTCCCATTGACCGGGAGAGACGAATCCTCTCTTGGTCATTACTCTCCTCATACGCTTCAAGTGTCACCCAATCAAAGACCTTTCGACGGGGCTTGCCTCGAAGCTAGGTCATTTGATCTAAGTGGCACCGTTCACGCACAGGTTCGTCAAAATGACTTCAAGTCAAAAGACCAACTAGCCTATCATCACTCAGAGTCATCATTGACAGATTGGTCAATATAACCATATGATAACTCTTGTGGATCGTTCAGTGAACTCATTCTCTAATGAGCACCTGTGTCTTGTCAACGACTTCGCCAAGTCAAGCGATCATGAGATCATCGCCACCGCTATACGGTGAAGACTAAGACACAATGGTCTATCCGATGTTTCGATATCCTAGTCTCGAAACATCTACGACCACGAACCCTTTTTAGACTTATGCTACAGACGGTCAAACATTTCTCCATGATCGAGATACTCATCTCGATACCTGTTTGACCTTGCATAAAGTCTCAGGACTTTACCTAAGTTAATATCTAATGTTAACTACATTATAACATAACTTAGATAAATTTTTACCAAACAGCTTACTGTTATTTCGAACAAGATGTTTGTGCTATGCACACATGAAGATAGATAGCCTCGAGGGTATCATCTCTCAACATCTCCCACTTGCACTCAGGCCCATTTATCTCGGTATCTCATACCGTTTTTACACATAAGTTTTCCCGACTTCATGTGGTAGAGCCTTCATGAGTGGATCTGCTAAAACCGTCTACATTATAGACTTAAGGGTTTCTATGTTTAGACCAACCATTTGAATCTCATTCAAATAATTCATTTGGTCTTTCAGAATCCATAATATTTTAATTTACTTGGATCTTATCCAATTCATCGTACCTTACGATAATCATTTAAATTAGTTACTGGTCATTTCAAATGGCTCATATTTATTTCTGATAAAGAATCAAACTCTTTTGATCACTTTGTCAAAATATATGTTCCATCCCTTTGATGCCTCACATGTAATTTACACGCTCCCACTGACCTTGAAAATTATCTGGTTAATTCATATAAGTTGGTCCGTCTAAATCATATTTAGAAAAAATGAACTTGTAAGTGAATGCTCCAATTTTCATGGTCAACTTAAGTGTTTACATCGAGTTTGGTCCGAGTAGTTCTGTACACATCTGCTGGTGAAAAACTGTTTCATTATAATCCGTTTTAAAGAAATTAGGATGAAAACCGTTTTCGATCAACAAGATTGTACTTTACTATTTTCTTTCTGCACCAATCTTTCAACTTAAAGATTTACTTGCAGAAAGTGAGGAAACATTTTCCTTGGGTACGTAAACTAAATTCTCAAATTTATTTACGCACACAGACCTATTCTGATTGCATCAAGTTTTAAATCGGAATTACTACTCCGAATTTCATCCCGGAAGTTGACTAAGTCATCATCAGTTATGATGTCTAACTCGACAATTCGTCTCACGAAATTCGAGTAATTATACAACTTCTTTAATGATCGATTTAATGAATATCTTATTGACAATGTCCTCATAGGACATTATCAAAACCTAGGCATTACGATCTGGGACTTAACCCAGAGAGAGGACTTAACTCAGAGTCACTTACTATGTATCGCACCAAGTCTCACTAAGTGTGATTCATACATTTTAACACACGGATGTGTTAACAGACTTGACCTGAGAGAAAATCACATTTTCTTTTAATTACATAAGATTTTATGTAGCTAAGTATTTGACCATTCAATCTAATCGAATCAGTTAAAATACTTTCTACTTTTCGTTCTTTATTTTATCAGACTTGTGTTTCATCAAGAACACGTGTCTTAATAAAATATACGAATAACTTATTTTGGTTAAAATAGACGCGGGTACATCAGTATGTACGAGACTGAGTTCGACAACTCATTCTTACACTGTCTTACAGATGGTTTTCAGCCATTATATCTGAGAGGATAAGATTCACAAGTGTCCGTAGACTTCATAATACGAGAGGTCAGACCCCTCTTTATGTGACTTGTGAAGCTAATCTCTCGACACGGCCTAGTCTATTTTACCATATAAGTTTGCTACTATCTTGTGTATTTATATATTAACATTTAATATATATATATATAGTTATTACAAATTACTTAACACAAAACATTGCTTCCGAAGCAAGGTGACGACATTCGTCAAAAATGTGTTAGACGTTTTTGTATAACTATTTATTCTGAAATCGTGACATCAAAATATATCACATTTTCAGTTCCTCCTACTTATGCCTTTACTAATGATAAATTAAACTAACTTTCTCAATTGACTTTCCGGAGTGCCTTCTTCCTTTTCTAAATCACATTTAGATATTAATTAACCCAACATAAATAGCTATGCAAGCATCTTATGTATCCAAACGCTTGAGCTTTGCAATCTCGAGTTTAGCTCAAGAAGTTGCTTGTCTCAAGATCCGGTTGGGATACATAGTCTTGCACCGCTCATGCACTCGTATTCGACTCAAACGGTTTGATCGAATTCTCGAACTTTATGGATCGGAATTGTTTGTCCATACAACCTTGAGGGTAGCTCGACAAGTTGTAGGGAGAAACATACTTCGAATATCCTATATGTTCAAGCTGCCTCATATAGAGAAGAGTGACATGTAGCTTTAATTTATTTGTTGGACCCAGAACTTAATGAAATCATATTTCTTAAGTCTGTTCTTTAGAAGGTCATTTAATGTCAACGAGAATATAGTTTAATTCCATCAATTAGAATTTAACTTGATATTCAATTAATCAACTATTTGACCAGTTAACTTATTCCAATATTATATTTTGATTCCTTCGGTAAACATAGTCTTGCCCTAGTTTTTGTATATGTTCAATATTAAATATAGGTAGATTGGCTTTCATCTATCTATATCCTCCCACTATTTTTACGATCGTTTTAAAGCTTAATAACGAACGATTTAATCGAATTTAAAAATTAGTGAAAGAGGGATCCAATCATCCCGAACCTCACAACCTTGAGGAGACTCAATAAGTTGATTGGTTTAATGACTGGTAGACTAACTCTTGGTCAATCACATCACATGTGATTCCCTATCGATTTTTACCCACAGTCACTTATGATATTGAGGAGACTCAACAAATCATAATGACTGGTCTAGTCAGACCCTTGATTTCTTGTCCAGATTTGACTTAGATCGATACTCGAGGAGACCCGACGCATCGATTTGGGTCAAGTCTAGACTACATCACATGTATGTTGGAGTTTGTTCCTTAAAGAAAAACAAGTCACAGCTTGAGGAGTCTCAACAACTATAATTGTCTTCTTTGAGTTACCAAGCTCCAAAATCAAGGAGGGATATGAATTAATCTTTAATAAGATTTATAACGCATTGACTAGATATAGTCCAGGGTGTCATACAATCATGATTCGCGACATTGCGGTCCAGCGGAACACAGCCGGGGAATTGACTAAGCCAGGATCACTGCCCCTTGTACTAGCAAGGGTTGACCCAGAACTCTTAGCCAAGCACATTGACTGGATCATGGTCCATTGAATGAAGCTTGTCATTTTTGTATGTGTGCCATAGACTAAACAGCTTTTATTAACAACTAATTAATCCTATCAACTAGTTGCATCCTTAAATTCAAAATTTTAGGATTTGTTTAATAACTTTTATTAAGTCCTTATCAACTATAAGGTTCACGTGCTATCCTAATCGTTATTAGGATTTTAATAAAATTATTAACCACCGCTAAAAAGCGAAGTCCTTTAATGAGAATTAATAATAACAATTAGAATTAAGAAATCATTAAAAGGACTACCCTAATCAGGAATTAGGTCTTAAAGGGTTGTTAATGTTTTATTAAAACATAGCATGTCATTAAAATTCAAGTAAATAAATTTTAATCATTTTTAATGGCTAACCTAAAGGGTTGTCTTGTGTTATCAAATAAGGGACAAGAAGACATATCCATTAAAAATTTACACTAATTTTATCGCATAAAAAGTGTACAACTATTTAACAATTAAATAGACTAAAGTTTATCGCATAAACAATTTTAGCATGCATACTTAAATTTAACATTTAAATTTAAAAATACGATTTTTAAAACATTTTATTTTATCTCATAAAGTAAAAGCTTGTTTAAAAAATCATAACATTGGCATGCTACTTTAAAATATTTATCGCATAAAAATTTTAAACTTTTAAAATCAGTCTTATAAATTTAAAACATCATTTAAACAATTCTATGTTTAAAATTTATCACATAAAATTTTAAACAACATTTTAAACTTATCGCATAAAGTTTTAAAGCTTTAAAACAATTTTAAAATTTATCACATAAATTTAAAAATTCCATTTTAAAACTTTAATGTTTAAAATTTATTATATAAAATTTTTAAACAAAAAAAATTTAAATTTATCGCATAAATTTAAAGAAAACATTTTTCTGTAAAAGCATTCAAATAATAAATTTGCAGTCCTAGATCAGCATACAGAGATGGCTCTGATACCAATGCAGGGTTTTCTGGGACCCTTAGGGCACAAAAACTCTAGTCCCGTCCTAAGTCGGACGGAACATAGACAGAAATGCAACGGAAAAATTTTATGTTAATCTAATTAACATGCAACCCTAAGGAACCAGACCCTATTAGCCAGGATCTCTGCCAACTTGGGGTGGATCTGACCACCCCAAGAGGGATCTAACTACTGCAAATAATTAAATGAAAACTTAAACACATACCCGGAATCTCAGCCCTGGGGCAGGCGAGATGTTCCGCGCCGTCTTCCGAGCTGCTCCCGTCCCACGCCGAGCCGCTCCTTGAACCGCTCCCCGCACCGCTCCTCGAACCGCTCCGCATCCCGAGGCGATCAATCCCCGTGTCGCCGAGCCACCCACCGCCGAAGAAAGTTTCACGCGAGTGAAACCTCCGCCTAGATTTCAGATCCAGAATCCGAACTCCTTTGCGGCTTTGCTAGAGCCCGCAGGAGTAAGGCAGAAATTTATAGGGAGAGGAGGAATATTAATTTAGCTTAGATCCGAGCGTGCTCCAACATTTACGAGAGCCGCTCAGATCTAGAGCTTGGGACGATTTTTGAAAAAGGGGGGAGACCCCTATTTATATAGGCGGCGGACTCTCCCCTTTTCTCAAAATCCGATGTGGGACTAAACAATGAGTTAATTTAAAATCAAGTTAGTTTGCACTTCACAAAGTGCAAACTTCCGTGAATTTTAACTCACTCACCGTTGAGCTTCAAGATCGATACAACCTATCAATACGACAAGCGTTCAACGGTGAACGCATAGGAAAAAACCGTTCGTCAATCGGAGTTCGTTTGACCCTCCAATTGAGTGTCCAAAGATCAGCCCTAGGCTTGATTTTCGACTAAAATCAGCCGTCAAAACTGCCCAGTAAACCTAGGGTTCTGCACCTATTGATGGGGCCCAACAAATAGGCCCCACAGATTCAAAATCTGCTGACTGGGCGCCCAGGCCCAGACCTGGGCACGGGCGCCCAAGTCTGGGCGCTGGCGCCTGGCGCGGGCACCCAGGCGCCAGCCTGGCGCCTGGCGCCTGGCGCCTGGCGCCCAGGCGGGCGCCTGGGCCGGGCCAAGCGCCTGGCCCAGAACGCCTGGGCGCCCAGCGCCCAGGCGTCCTGGGCCGCCTGGGCCCAGGCCCAGGCGCCTGGGCCTGCGCCCAGGCGCCCGGGCCTAGGCCGGGGCCGGGCGCCCAGGCCCAGGCGGGTCTGGGTGTCCAGGCACAGGCTGGCCTGGGTTTTATTGGGTCTGGTCAGCAGGCCAGGCCAGGTCCAGACTGGGCTGGTCTGCCTGGTCTGACCTGATCTGACCCTTTGGACTGTTTTGGGCATAACTTGATTATCTGGCGTCCGATTTGGACGCCGTTTGAACCTGGGTCTAGACCGGGACATTCCCGTCTTACCTGTGTACCTTTCCTTGCGTTTATATTATTAAATATTGTTTTAAACAATTTAAAACACATTTAATCTCTTTTGCATCAAATGCAAATTAGTCCATATCTAAGCTTAAATTATCATTTGCATCAAATACAAATGATCTGAGGGCATATATCCCTACAGGTGCAAAACACAAGCGGTGTGTAAAACACATGGAAAGTAAATGCCCAGGTGGTGCCTGTTCTTTCCAGCCTTACGTGGCTTGGCACCCGATCTATTACATCGGGGTCCACCTTTACGGCTGTAATTCTCTCTATTGACAGGGAACCATGTTTATCAGGCGGCAACTGATATAATGGAGCCGGTGCAAGACACAAGAGATGTGTAGACCACATGGAAAGTAAATGCCCAGGTGGTGCCCGTTCTTTCTAGCCTTACGTGGCTTGGCACCCGATCTATTACATCGGGGTCCATCTTTATGGTAGTAATTCTTTCTATTGACAGGGATTCATGTTTATCAGGCGGGAACTGATATAATGGAGCCGGTGCAAGACACAAGCGGTGTGTAAACCACATGGAAAGTAAATGCCCATGCGGTGCCTGTTCTTTCCAGCCTTACGTGGCTTGGCACCCGATCTATTACATCGGGGTCCACCTTTACGGCAGTAATTCTCTCTACTGACAGGGATTCATGTTTATCAGGCGGGAACTGATACAATGGAGCCGGTGCAAGATACAAGCGGTGTGTAAACCACATGGAAAGTAAATGCACATGCAGTGCCTGTTCTTTCCAACCTTACGTGGCTTGGCACCCGATCTATTACATCGGGGTCCACCTTTATGGCTGTAATTCTCTCTATTAATATGGATTCATGTTTATCAGGCGGCAGCAGATATAATAGAGCTGGTGCAAGACACAATCGGTGTGTAAACCACATGGAAAGTAAATGCCCATGCGGTGCCCGTTCTTTCCAGTCTTACGTGCACCACCACAAAATGGTGTTGTAGAGAGAAAGAATAGGACTCTTATTGAGTGTGCTCGTACCATGCTCCATGATAGTCATCTTGGACTACAATTTTGGGCAGAAGCAGTACACATGGCATGTTATGTACTCAATAGGATCCTAGTGAGACCCCGAACAAACAAAACGTGTTTTGAGTTATTTTATGACAAAAAGCCTCAAGTTAAATATTTTCGAGTTTTTGGTTCAAAATGTTTTATCAAGAACACTTTTGGTAACTTAGATAAATTTGAGCCAAGATCCGATGAAGGAATTTTTATTGGATATCCCACACGTAGCAAAGCCTACTGGACATACAACAAAACTCTTTAACGATCGAGGAATCCCTACACGTATCATTTTATGAAGGTTTTGATTCCCCTCATGTTATTGATGATAGTGTAGATGCTATATGTGATTCTCTTAGTAATGTTAAAATTAATAATTCTTTTATTGAGACTAACGCTACTAGTGAGATTGTTGAAGATGTTCCAAGTGATGCAGGAATTCCCAAAGCTTACCCAACCATTCACAACCATCCAGATGACCAAATTATTGGAGATATTGGTGTGGGTATTCGAACGAGGTCTAGAATTGAAGAATTATCTCATTGCGCATTTGTCTCTACCATTGAGCCAAAGAAAATCCAAGAAGCATGTGAGGATAGCTCTTGGATAGTGGCAATGGAAGAAGAGCTCATGCAATTTGAGAGAAATGAAGTTTGGGAGCTCGTTCCTCTACCAAGTGGTCACCAAGTTATTGGGACCAAGTGGATCTTCAAGAACAAGACCGATGAGAACGAGGTCATCACAAGGAACAAAGCAAGGTTAGTAGCTCAAGGCTACCGACAAGAAGAAGTTATCAATTTCAAAGATTAGAAGCTATTAGATTGCTTTTATCTTTTGCATCTCATAAAAATTTCAAATTATTTCAAATGGATGTTAAAAGTGCATTTTTAAATGGTATTGTTAATGAAGAAGTGCATGTTTCTCAACCACCCGGTTTCATACATGAAAAATTTCCAAACCATGTTTTCAAACTCAAGAAAGGTTATATGGGTTGAGATAAGCTCCTAGAGCTTGGTATGATCGACTCAAGACCTTTCTTTTGAATTTCGATTTAATATGAGTGAAGTTGATTCAACACTTTTCATTAAGGATTCTGAAAATGACATCCAATTGATTCAAGTTTAGGTAGACGATATCTTATTTTGGTCTACTAACTTTAATCTTTGCCAAGAATTTTCTAAGTCTATGAAGGATGAATTCGAGATGAGCCACATGGGTGAGCTCAACTAGTTCCTTGGACTACAAATTCGACAAATGAAGGATGTGACATTCATACATCAAACCAAGTACACAGGGAAGCTAATTAAGCGATTCGGGATGGAATCGTCTTCAAGCAAAAGGACTCCCATAAGTACGACAACCCATCTACACAAGAATGAGAATGAAAAAAATGTAGACGTTCGTCTGTATCGAGGTATGATTGGTAGCGTACTCTATTTAACTGCTAGTAGGCCCGATATCATATTTTCTGTGTGCTTGTATGCTAGATATCAAGCTAGACCTAAGGAGTCACACTTGATTGCGGTTAAACGAATCTTTTGTTATCTCAACCATTCACTAGATTATGGGTTATTTTACCCTAAATCTAGCACATATGAGTTAATATCATATAGTGATGCCGACTTTACCGGATGCAAATCCGATAAGAAGATTAATAGTGGCACTTGCCATTTTCTAGGAAATTCCCTAGTTTCTTGGTTCTCCAAGAAACAGAACTCGGTATCATTGTCCACGACTGAAGCGGAATATATTGTCGCGGGTCTTCCACGTGCACAAGTTCTTTGGATGAGACACACTCTTAAGGACTATGGTGTCAATTGTGATACTTGCCCTATTATGGTTGATAACTAAAGTGTTATATGTCTTTCCAAGAATCCGGTACATCACTCCCGTACCAAACACATAGATGTAAGACACCACTTTATCAATGATCACGTAGCTAAGAATGACATCATCTTAGAGTATATTGAAACCCAAAAACAAATTGCCGACAACTTTACAAAACCTCTTAAAGAAGATTCATTTGTGAGGTTGCGTGGAGAATTAAGGATTATGGGTGAATCTGAAATTTAGGAGTTCAACTTACTTGATATATCATCGTTTGAACTCATATCATCATGTTGCCTCTCTTCATTTGATATATCATATATTGGTTTTAAGAAAGGCTATTGAGATTTCGTTGTTTTCATGTGTGTTCGGACTGTTTTAAGAGATTTGAGTAATAAATGATTTATCTTTTGATATTGATTTTGTGATGAGTTTTGTGTTAGAGTATAGGTACTAGGGTGAGTGTGCCTATCCTCTGGATTTTGACCTCACTGTGCATTTTTGGACCAGGACAGACGACTTTCTTTCCTTTGACAGTCGACTGCCCTACTCTATCTTCTCTTTCAGCAGACTGTGTCGTTCGCCCAGGCGACTGATGATGACATTACAGTCGACTGTTGGATCAACAGGCGACTGCATTTTAGTCATCAAGCGCCTGTCCATTTCGTCAATAGTCTCTGTTTATATCATCGACTTTATTGTTTCTCAGTCAGTCGACTGATGAGTACAATACAGTCGACTGTCTCACGGACAGGCGATTGTATGTTACCCAACAGTCGACTGTCTGTTACCCAACAGTCGACTGTCAACCTATGCTCATCTCTTATTATTTCAACCAGTCAACTGACTATTGTTCATCAGTCGACTGTCTCCTAATGTGGCGGTTCGGTCTTCTGATCTGAGCCATCGATTTTTCGGTCCAACGTCCCAGATTCATTTGCTCCTTTGATATATGACCGAGATCCTTCGTTTCGACCGAACATTTTCTCTCTCATCCGATTGAAAAATCGTTTTGTTTCCCCCGTTCGAACTCTCAGTCGATCACTCCATCGGCGTTTTCCATCATCTTCTCTCGTCGATCTGTCGATTGATTCTCTCTCCTTCGACTGCTTGCTCGATTGACTCTCGTCAGTCGATCGATGAGTCTACGGTATCTTCCCCTTTCGTTTATCAACACTTACGTAACCTAGATTCTGTCTCTTGGTTTTCATGGATCCTACTGGTCCTTCGTCGTCTGGAGAAACATTGAACATTTCTCTTGTTGAACCCTCTCCTCCACCTGCTGAGTAGCTACCCTCTTCGCCTCCATCGTCTTACGAGTTCTTGGAAATCCTGGTTGGTGACCCTATTCCCTCAGCAAATGTCGCTGAACCCTCTTCTCAGCCAGCCGATCAACCTTCCCATACACCTCCGTCTGTACCTATAGAGGATTTCCTTCTCGGTCAATTGTGTGACCGTGTCACTACAATTGAGAACCGTGCTGCCTCTATGGATCAGAAGCTCACTCTCCTTCTCGAGCTTTAGTACAAGTCTTTCGTGCTTCATGGGTTCCGTGGAATTCCTGCCGAACTTTAGGCCATGTTTCCTCCGTCTGAGAATACTGACCACGTTTCTGTTCCCCCTCCTCCAGGCTTTGTGCATGTTCCTTCTGATGTCCTGACCCCCGTTCATGCTCAGGCAGAAACCTCTGCCGTGGGTGCATTTTCATCATAGAAGAAGGCTCGAGCTTGCCTTACCCGTCGCTCCGCCAGATTGATGTTTCGCCAGTCTGGTCATCCCTCAGATCCATCAGTCATCCACATTGACTGATGTTGCTGTTGCTGTTTTGGACACTCACCCTTAGACTAGAAATTTTTTGTTTGTTTTGGTAAGGGTTGAGCAGTTCAATGTTGTATATATGATGATTATTTTGGGTAGTGATGGTATATGGATGAATGATGTATTTTGTTCGCTTTGATGCACATGGTGATGTGCATGCTTTCTGTACCCAATAATGTTGTTAACATCGGCATAAGAATATGAGTAATCCAATAGAATATATATTAAAACCAAAATTCATGCACAATTGAGTGGGTTAAGGGGTAGTAAAATTACTCACCGTGCACAACGACATGTAAAACTAGTCAAGATTTGAACTGTGGTGCTCGTCTAGTAAAAACCATGCTATCGATAAAAATTTGCTCAGCTCACTCAACGTCCTACGTTAGAACGTGTTTTATGCGTTAGGTAAAAAGGATTAGCGAGGAGTTGTATTACTCAGCGTGCACAATCGGGCAAAATCGTTCTCAGCGTCGCGATTAATAACGATACCGTTACTGATGTCAATCAGTGTAAGATTACTCAGCGCGCAAAACGGTTCAAAGCGTGTAAAATTATACACATTGTGCGTGCCAAGTAAAATATGCAAACTAAACTACAGAATTTACTCGAAGCGCACAACTGGTTAAAATTTTTACCTGTTAGGACCCTCTTTCACCCCTTGATAAATTCTGCTCACCGCTCACAGACATAACCTTCCACAGATTGCTCAAGGCGGAATATCAAACGGAAATTTTTTCATAGATTGCTCAAGGCGCACAGACAGAAATTCTAAAGATTTGATTTTTATTACTGGGCTCGACAGATACATTACAGTGTCAACTGCTACGTTCAAACAAATTGGTGAAGCGATAGCAATCGATTTAGGGGGTTTCAACCTCAATTTGTCGAAATCGAGATTTGGTAAGTATATACTGTTAAGTACATTTTATTTGATATTCTTATTACAATGTTTAGAAATAGAAGTAGAAATTTTTTGTTTTTACTTGTCTGCAGATACAGTTGAGATTGATGGAGATGCTAAAAATTCCGAGGTAATATTAATTTATCTTTTCGGCAATAATGAAACTAATTTTTGGTTCCCGGTCCAATTAGGCCTTTGAATTGTTTGATACAGTTTATATGGATTATACAGACGAATTTACAACGATGTAACTTTTTAATAGTAGAGACGAGCTCTTTCAGTGGATAAAGATCGTCGGGCGACAACATGTGCACGTGATTGTTACCAGTACGTCGAGTATGAGTAAATCATACAATAGGACTCCTGCTGCTTACTAGGCATGTGCAAGAAGCAGGAACTACAGGGGACACCGACCGGTAAAAAAGACCAACCGGCCAGTTAGAACCAACAAGTGTGGATGTCCGTTCAAATTACGTGGTAATCAGGTGGGCGATGCCGGTGAGTGGATGTTAACAGTCGTTGATGGCATGCACAACCATCAAGCTGCTAATTATGTCGAGGGCCATTCCAATGACGGGAAGTTGTCGGGAAAGGAGGTGGAAGCATTGCGAGACTAGGCAAATAGAAAGGTGCCGCCGTCAGCAATTTTGAAAGGCCGAAAGAAAACTAAATCCTTCAAGGAAACACCAATCAAATCAATTTATACTGCACGTAACCGATTACTAAGGGGGGCAGAGTGTGGTATTGTAAACAAGTTGAAGGAGTTAGCATCACCGTGTAGAATTGTTGGTGATGAGCTTGTGGAGCATGCGGATAATGTTGAAGAGGAGCAGAATGGGATGAGTAGAAGGTGGATGAGGCTGAGGAGGCGACTGCAGTGGATGCTTATTGGCAGGATGAGGAGGTGGATCGTAATGTAATGGAGGAGACTGCTGAGAAGGTGGCTCTTAGTGGGCAAGAGCAGAATGCTGAGGCGGAGGATGAGGATAATGCAGTGGAGGAGAATGTGGAGCCGAGTGTGCATGATGTGTATGGGGAGGATGAGGCTGAGAATGCAGTGGTTGCTGAGTTGAATGTAGAGGATTTTGTTATTGGAGAGTTGGTGGAGACGGAGGAGACGGTTGCTCTTAATGTGGAGGTGCAGAATGCTGAGGAGGTGGTGGAGAATAATGCAGCGGCTGAGACTGTGGAGCCGAAGATGTATGAGGAGAAGGCGAATGAGGAGGAGGATGATAAGGCAGTGGCTACTGATTTCAATGCTGAGGAGCATACTAGGAAGATGGTGGATACGGCGGGGACGGTTGAACGTAATGTTGATGAGCAGACTGCTGAGATGGATGAGGGGGAGAATGAAGCTGGGGTGAATGAGGAGCCGAAGGTGGACGAGGTGAATGTAGAGGATGTGGATGCTGAGTTGATGCAAGCGGAGCTTACGTTGGAGTTGGGGGCGACGATGGATCATAATGTGGATGCTCAGACTGCTGGTAGGGAGGAGGAGACGGCCGTGGCTATGTATTTTGATGGGTACGAGGAGATGGATGACATGCTTAAACAAATTTCTCCACTGGTTGATGTGATTTCTGAGCAGCCTTCAGATGAGACGGAGAAGCCTACAGTGACGAGTTAGCCTGCTAAGGCTCTACGGTTGCATTCAACTGCAGAGCATAAGGCGGCGGTGAAGGAGACGCCTAAATTGAAGAGGAATCCTGTGAAGGGAAGTAGTAGGCGTGCAAAATTTCAAATAAAGAAGCCGAAACCTTCGATTCCCCATGATGATTATGTTGATGATTTGCCTGCCCAATACCGCATACCATTTTTGTTGGATTTTCCTGACTGTCTACAACCCCTTATAGTGGACGTCGTAAACGTGAAAGTAGATGGCAACTGTGGGTACAGGGCTGTGGCAGCTCAATTGGGCACTGATAAGGCCGAATGGCTGCGTGTCAGATCTGACTTGCTCGGTGAGATGCAGACATACATCGTCTTGTACAGGCATGTTATGGGTGAGGATGTATATAATGAGATTTTGGAGGCAGTGAACTATTTTATTGATGCACCTGTAGGACGGGATAAATGGATCCAGATGCTAGAAATGGCACATGTCATTGCCTCATGCTACGACTGTGTAGTACATATGCTTGCACCTCAGATGTGTGTGACATTTTTTCCCTTGAGAAATCCTCCAGTACCCCCAGCTTTCAGACGCCACATAACGTTGGGTCATGTGAACAATAATCACTTTGTTTTCGTTAAACTTCACCCAACTGGTGCCGTCCCTCCGACTTCACTTGTGTGGACAAGAAAACATGACGCTGTGGCAGAAGGATGGCAGGCTGGTTATGAGCGGAGGATGTATATATTCGATAAGATGGTAGAAGGTAAGGGTATTGGTACCGTTGATGATATTTAGTATTTGTAAGATGTAACGTTTGATCAATGTAATAAGTTTTTTTGTATACATATTGACCACTTTGTAGCATGAAATTTTATCATGGCTTCCGAAATATACAAATGTTATCATCAGTATGGATTGATGTTGTGTATCATACCAATTACACCAAGCGCAATACTGCAGTAATATTGCCTGTTTTGCGCGTTAAGTAATTATGTCTTTACCTACAAAATTGCTCAACGTGCAAAACGGGCAATAGTAGTGCTGGTTTTGTGCTCTGAGTATTTTTGTTACAAGCAAAGCCTGGTGTTCGCTTTGAGCATATAAGGTATCTTATGAACAATTGTTAAACGCGCACAACTAGCAGAATTATGCCCGTTGTGCGCGTTAAGCTAAAGTTGCGTTGATAACAAATTTGCTTAACGCGCCCACGGGAATAAATTTGCCCGTTTTGCGCTTTAAGCATATTTGTTAGATGCAATAATTTTAATTCCAATGATCACCACCGTAGTGAATCAATCACATTCCAAATTTCATCATACTTAATCTGATTCCGAAGCAAGCCTACATGCAAACTTTTAGATTTAAGTCTGATACTTATTCAATCTGAAGACATTGTAGAATAAATCTGATACATATTCAATCTGTCTCAGAAACTACATGCAAACTTTTAGATTATCTCTGATACATATCCAATCTGAAGACATTTTAGATTAAATCGGCTACATATTCACTCAAATTCAAAATCTGCATGCAAACTTTTAGATTAACTCCTGTACATATTCAAACTGGTGACATTTTCAAAATGACCCACACATTCAAATATATTGATGCACATACTGATACAAATCCAAACTGATACATTTACCTACGCTCTTACAAACATATACATATGACTGTCTTCGTAGATATTTGCAATGAAGGGGCTCTTTACGGGATAAATTGTCGGCGTGATCTGTGTGCTTCACCCTACAACATTGCCTACAATGACGACACTCCTATCTCGCCTACGGTTGCAGAAAGTCAGCAACGACGTTAATAAACGCAACGAAGATGGTCTCCTCGGGCGACCATCTTCGTTGCGTTTATTAACGTCGTTGCCGACTTTCTACAACCGTATGCAGGATAGGAGTGTCGTCATTGTAGGCGTCGTTGTAACCTGCTGTCAAGTATAACGCCGGTTTCGAAGACATCGAAAAGAACTCCGATTCCCATGAGGCGGTGAACACCAACACATGGTTGCGTAATAAATAGAATGAGCTTTTCATCTTCGAGATCGGAAAGGATAGAAGGAAGTGTTTGGGTGTATTAGACGAGGTATAGTGTAAAGATGAAGGGGTTGGAGGAGGAGATGGAGTGTAAAGAGGAGATGGTCGTTCCACGTGCATGCTTGATTATAAATGGACGATAGCCCTTCGTTGCGTTTATTACGTGAAAAAAGTACTGGTTGAATTCTACTATCCATTTATATCTCAAGCATCATGCACAAACAGAAGAGGACCATCTAATCTTTACACTCCATATCCATCTCCATCTCGTCCATTTCTACCTCATGCATCATGCACGAACAGCAGAAGAACTTATTTTTTCCAGACGGAGGTTGTGTGGGCAAATAAAAAAGATGATGATAGAAGAAAGTAGAGGAAGTTGTGAGAAGATGAGGGCTCGTTGTTAGCCATTTATAGGGGAATTGGACCAATCAAAATGAAGAGTATAATAAGTCCGTGATCCTACAGTAATGCAATGGATCTCGGGAATCAACATTTATTTACTCAACGCGCAAACCACGTAATACCAACGCGAAAATCACGTAATCCCAATTATTTTAGCATGTGGATCAAAATAGGTTAATTAATCTCCGCGCAAAACAAGGAAACTCAACGGTAACTATCAAAATAGGTTAATTCTACACAGAAGCGAGTAACTATCATAATTGCTCACCGCGCAAAACTCTTGGAAAACGGAAATTTCTCAATGCGCACAATGCTTGGAAGCAAATTATATTGGTTAATGAGGATGAGACTGCAGTAGAGTTACTCTGTGGCTACATTGATGACCCCGTCATGCTACAGAGGTGTTCTCGTGAATATACAAAAGACTGATTGTGAATATACAGCAGATTGATACTAGACACATGATTTTTCCAAGAATGTTTGACCGTTGGGAAGCGAGTTGGAAAAATTTATATCCGCTTAAATAATTGCTCAACGCTCAGAACCAACAAATTTATGGACGTTGTGCACAGTGAGCAAATTTTTAATGGTTTACATAATTGCTCAAAGCGCACAACGGCGATATATTGTGACCTTTGGTCTACCTAAGAGACCCCTCGAGTCTGCAGAGCAGTGTTGGTGAATATACAGAGCAGTGATCATGGATATACAGCGGATTGCTACCAGGCGGATGTTCTGCTCAATAATGATTAATGACTGCCTAAGTTGTGCACGTTGAGATAAACTGATAGCCACTAACAAAATAGCTCAATGCGCAAAACGGGAAAAATTATGCCCTTTGTGCTCGGTGACAATTCCGTATGGGAATACAAATTTCCTCAAAGTGCAAAACCTCAAATGAAGCAAGTCTCTGCATTTAGAAATTTTCTATGTTATAACATAATTGCTCAACATGCACAACAAGCAAAGCCAGGTGTTCGCTTTAAGCATATAAGATATTTTATGAACAATTGTTAAACGCGCACACCTAGCTGAATTATGTCCGTTGTGCGCGTTGAGCTAAAGTTGCGTCGATAACGAATTTTCTTAACGCGCCCCGATTGGATAATTTTGCCAGTTACACACTTTGAGCATATTTGTTAGATGCTGTAATTTTTGTTCCAACAATCAATCATTCACATTCCAATTTTCATCATACTAAATGTGATTCCGAAACATGCCAACAGGCAAACTTTTAGATTAAGTTTGATACTTATTCAATCTGAAGACATTTTATATTAAATCTGATACATATTCAATTTGATTCAGAAACTACATGCAAAATTTTAGATTAACTCTGATGCATATTCAAACGGTGACCTTTTCAAAATGACCCACCCATTCTAATATATGCAAGTACGTACAGATACAGATCCAAACTGATTCATTTGCCTTCACTCTTACAAACTGATACATATAATTGTCTTCGTAGATGGTTGCAATGAAGTGGCGCGTGATCTACGTGCTTCCCCCTTCAACTTCCGCGAGCTCAATGTGTGACCATCTTCGTTGCGTTTATTAACGTCGTTGCCGATTTTCTGCCATCATCGGCTGGATATGAGTGTCGCGTCGTTATAACCTGCAGTCAAGTATATAGTCGTGTCAAACACAACGGCTGGTACGCCGATTCTCCTGTGGTGATGTACCACACGGGCGATGCGCTCAATAGCTACATTGCATTTATTAACGTCGTTGTCGAATTTCTGCCCCAATCTGCTGAAGATGATTATCGTCGTAGATGTTTACATTGTGGTGGCACTTTGTCCTTTGTAGGAAACACCGTGAATGGAAAGTTGGCAGTACATTTTTCTTATTACCATAGTTGCTGGCATCGTTGTAACCTGAAGTCAATTAAAAAGACACCGTGTGGAACTCCGGTTCCAAAGGCGATGTAAAACAACACAGGGTTGCATAACAACTTGTGTTTGGAAGTGTAAGAGATCGGAAAGGATAGGATGGAGTGTTTGTGCGTCAAAGATGAGGTATATTGAAACGATGAAGGGTTTGATGGAGGAGATGGAGTGTAAAGAGGAGATGGAGATGGATATGGAGTATATAGTAGGCCACGCAAAAGAAATACATAGCCACAATTCATAATAGGAGGGAATACCAATCTTACATGGTACAACACCCAGCAGCTTTCCTGAAACATGTGAGACAACATAGCCAATATCACCCCAAAAGACGACGGAATGATCATCGCACACATTTTTCATAGTGCTTTTTGGGACAAATTTTCTTATCAACGCAGTTACAAATTCTGAAGGGGTTAGTCTGTCATTTGTTTGAGACTTGACGGCTGTGTGGTGATGGTGATGTCCCCCTAACCCTGGGCCATGGGCGACTGCCCTGGGTGCCCTGTGTCAGGGCCGGGCATGGTGGAAGGCGAAATGCTCACATCTGGAAGCCCTTTGTCGGGCATGCTTGATTATAAATGGACGATATCCCTACGTTGCGTTTATTACCATCATTGCGTAAGTTTCCAACATCAACCATTTACCTTTACGTGAAAAGACTACTGGATGAATGTTATCGTCCATATCTATATCAAGCATGCACGACCAACAGAAGAACTTATTGTTTCCAGATGGAGGTTGTGTGGGCAAATAAAGAAGATGATGATAGAAGAAAGTAGAGGAAGTTGTGAGAAGATGAGGGCTCGTTGTCAGCCATTTATAGGGGAATTGGACCAATCAAAATGAAGAGTATAATAATTCCGTGATCCTACAGTAATGCAATGGATCTCGGGAATCAACATTTATTTACTCAATGCACAAACCGCGTAATACCAACACGAAAATCGCGTAATCCCAATTATTTTAGCATGTGGATCAAAATAGGTTAATTACTCTCCGCGCAAAACAAGGACACTCAACGGTGACTATCAAAATAGGTTAATTCTACACAGATGCGAGTAACTATCATAATTGCTCACCGCGCAAAAATCTTGGAAAACAGGAATTGCTCATTGCGCACAACGCACAACGCACAACGCATGGAAGCGAATTATATCGGTTAATGAGGATGAGACTGCAGTAGAGTTACTCTGTGGCTACATCGAAGACCTCGTCATACTACAAAGGGTTTTTCGTGAATATACAAAAGACTGCTCGTGAATCTACACCAGATTGATACCAGACATATGATTTTTCCAAGAATGTTTGACCGTTGGGAAGCAAGCTGGAAAAATTTATAGCCGCTTACATAATTGCTCAACGATCAGAACCAACAAATTTATGGTCGTTGTGCACGATGAGCAAATTTTTAATGGTTAACATAATTGCTCAAAGCTTACAACAAGGAAAGCCAGGTGTTCGCTTTGAGCCGTTGTGTGCGTTGAGCAAATTTTTAATGGTTAACATAATTGCTCAAAGCGCACAACAAGCAAAGCCAGGTGTTCGCTTTGAGCATATAAGGTATTTTATGAACAATTGTTAAACGCACACAACTAGCAGAATTATGCCCGTTGTGCGCATTAAGCTAAAGTTGCGTCGATAACGAATTTGCTCAACGCGCCCATGGGAATAAATGTGCCCGTTTTGCGCTTTGAGCATATTTGTTAGATGCTATAATTTTAATTCCAATGATCACCACTGTAGTGAATCAATCACATTTCAAATTTCATCATACTTAATCTGATTCCGAAGCAAGCCTACATGCAAACTTTTAGATTTAAGTCTGATACTTATTCAATCTGAAGATATTGTAGAATAAATCTGATACATATTCAATCTATCTCAGAAACTACATGCAAACTTTTAAATTATCTCTGATACATATTCAGTCTGAAGACATTTTAGATTAAATCGGCTACATATTCACTCAAATTCAGAAACTGCATGCAAACTTTTAAATTAACTCTGATACATATTCAAACTGATGACATTTTCAAAATGACTCACCCATTCAAATATATTAATGCACATATTGATACAAATCCAAACTGATACATTTGCCTACGCTCTTACAAACAGATACATATGAATGTCTTTGTAGATGTTTGCAATGAAGGGGCTCTTTACGGGATAAATTGTCGGCGTGATCTGCATGCTTCACCCTTCAACTTCCGTGAGTTCATTGGGCAACCATTTTTGTTGCGTTTATTAACATCGTTCCAAACTTTCTTCAACCGTAGCCGGGATAGGAGTGTCATCATTGCAGGCGTCGTTGTAGCCTGCTGTCAAGTATGATACAATCATACTTGACACAATGTGCTGGTGATGTCCCCCTGACCCTGGGCCCTGGGCGGCTACCCTGGGTGCCCTGTGTCAGGGTCGGGCATGGTGGAAGGCGAAATGCTCACATCTGGAAGCCCTTTGTCGGGCATGCTTGATTATAAATGGACGATAGACCTTCGTTGCGTTTATTACCGTCATTGCGTAAGTTTCCAACATCAACCATTTACCTTTACGTGAAAAGACTACTGGATGAATGCTATCGTCCATATCTATATCAAGCATGCACGAACATCAGAAGAACTTATTGTTTCCATATGGAGTTTGTGTGGGCAAATAAAGAAGAAGAGGAGAAGAAAGTGGAGACAGTTGTGAAAAGATGAGGGGTCGTTTTTAGCCATTTATAGGGGAATTGGACCAATCAAAATGAAGAGTAAGTCTGTGATCCCACAGTAATGCAATGGATATCGGGAATCAACATTTATTTACTCAATGGTTTTTCGCCTTGATCAACATTAATGTTAATAGGAAAATTACTCCCAGTAATAATACTCTCCAATTGCCTTTTTTAATACATTTTATTCGACGCGCACAACGTGCTAATTAATAACGCGTTGTCACGATGAGAAATTTTTCTGGTAGCAAATTTTTTATTCGACGCGCATAACGATTTAAATCTGAAGAAATTTTACATTTGGCATATAATCTTAATCTACGTGGAGTAAAGTTTAATCCATCTCGATTATAACTTTACATGTCGTTGTGCGCGTGGTGTAATTTAACCACTGCAACTATTTTTACCTGACGCTTCCAACGGAGTATAATTTTAACCGTTATGCGCGCGTATGAATATTACTTCAAACCAAGGCTATTAACCCCCGTTCACAACGGGGTGTGCGCTCTGAGTAATAATACCACCAACTCACCTTTTTAATACCCCACACAACGCGTTATTGTTTAGCACGTTGTGCGCAGTGAGTAAATTTTTCACCCAGCCTGCGTCCACTAGAATCCTCGTAATTCTACACAGGAGTGAGTCACTATCAGAATTTCTCACCGCGCAAAACCGATGGAAAACAGGAATTGCTCAATGCGCACAACGCACAACGCATGGAATCGAATTGTTTTGTTTGATGAGGATGAGAATGCATTAGAGCTACTCTGTGGCTACATCGAAGACCCCGTCATGCTACATCGGAGTTCTCGTGAATATACAAGAGACTGCACTGGAATCTACAGCAGATTGATACCATATAGATGATTTTCCCAAGAATGTTTAACCGTTGGGAAGCGCGTTGGAAAATTTATAGCCGCGATCAAAATTGCTCAACGCGCAGAACCAACAAATATATGACCGTTGTACGCTGTGAGCAAATATTTAATGGTTAACATAATTGCTCAAAGCGTACAACGTCGATATATTTGGACCTTTAGTCTACCTAAGAGACCCCTCGAGTCTATGGAGCAAACTTTTAGATTAAGTCTGATACTTATTCAATCTGAAAACATTGTAGATTAAACCGGATACTTGTACAATCTGATTCAGAAACTACATGCAAACTTTTAGATTAAATCTGATACTTATTCAATCTGAAGACATTTTAGATTAAATCGGATACATATTCAATCGAATTCAGAAACTGCTTGCAAAATTTTAGATTAAATCTCATACATATACAAATTGATGACATTTTCAAAATGACCCAGCATTCAAATATATTGACGTACATAGTGATACAGATCCAAACTGATACATTAGCCTATGCTCTTACAAACTGATACATATGATTGTCTTCGTAGATGTTTGCAATGAAGGGGCTCTTTATGTGATAAATTGTCGGCGTGCTGCGTGCTTCCCCCTTCAACTTCCGCGAGTTCATCGGGGGACCATCTTCGTTGTGTTTATTACCGTCGTTGCCGATTTTCTTCCATCATATGATGGATATGAGTGTCGCCATAGCAGGCATCATTGTATCCTGCAGTCAAGTATGAAGCTGGTTCAAAGACACCGAGAGGAACTCCGATTCCCATGAGGTGGTGAACAACAACAAATGGTTGCATAACAAATAGAATGAGCTTTTCATCTTCGAGATCAGAAAGGCCAAGAAGGAGGGTTTGTGCGTCATAGACGAGGTATAGTGAAAAGAAAGGGTTAGATGGAGGAGATGGAGTGTAAATAGGAGATGGATATGGATATGGAGTGTATAGTCGAGGAGTGGAAGGCGAAATGCTCACATATGGAAGGCATTCATTAGGCATGCTTGATTATAAATGGACGATAGCCCTTCGCTGCATTTATTACCGTCATTGCGTAAGTTTCCAACATCAACCATTTATCTTTACGTGAAAAGAGTACTGGTTGAATTCCATCGTCCATTTCTATCTCAAGCATCATGCACGAACAGAAGAAGACCATTTCCTCTTTACACTCCATCTTCATCTCCATCTCGTCCATTTCTATCTCAAGCATCATTTACGAACAGAAGAAGACCTTATCGTTTCCAGTCGGAGGTTGTGTGGGCAAATGAAGATGATAGAAGAAAGTAGATGAAGTTGTGAGAAGATGAGGGCTCGTTGTATCAGCCATTTATTGGGGAATTGGACCAATCAAAATGAAGAGTATAATAAGTCCGTGAACCTACAGTAATGCAATGGATCTCGGGAATCAATATTTATTTACTCAACGCACAAAACACGTAATACCAACGCGAAAAACGCGTAATCCCAATTATTTTAGCCTATAGATTAAAATTGGTTAATTACTCTCCGTGCAAAACAAGGAAACTGAACGGGTTTTCACCTTGATCAATATTGATGCTAATAGCAAAATTACTCCCAGCAATAATACTCCCCACTCGCCTTTTTTAATACCGTGCACAACCTGCTATTGTTTAGCACGTTGTGCGGGGGGAGTAAATTCTTCTCGTAGCCTAGTTTTTATTTGATGCGCACCACGTTCTAAATCTGGAGAGATTTTAGATTTGGTGTATAAACTTAATCTACGTGGAGTAAAATTTAATCGCCGTGGATTAAAATTTTACATGCCGTTGTGCGCGTGGTGTAATTTAACCACTGCAACTTTTTTTTCACGACGCGCACAATGGGGTATAATTTTACCTGTTGTGCACGTGGATTAATATTTCTTCTTAACCTTGTATTTTAACCCATGCGCGGATTAATATTGCTTTTTACCAATGTATTTTAACCCACGGTTGATTAATATTGCTTTTTACCAATGTATTTTAACCCACGCGCACAACGGGGTGTTCGCTCTGCGAAAAAATACTCTCCACTAACCTTTTTTAATACCGAGCACAACATGCTATTGTTTAGCACGTTGTGCGGGGGGGAGTAAATTTTTCTCTTTGCCTAGTTTTTATTCTTCGCGCACCACGTTCTAAATCTGGAGAAATTTTATATTTGTCGTATAATCTTAATCCACGTGGCATAAAATTTAATTGCCTACATTCAAATGTTTACATTCAATCTGATTCATATCCATTCTGATGAAATAAACCGTTCGAATATATTCATGTAGCAACTGATACGGATACATACTGATACAAAATTTAACTCATACTCATACAAACACCACATTCATGCTATACCATTCAAACTGATACATTTGCCTTCTATATTTATACATTCAAATTGCGGCATATACCACATGCATAAGGACACAGATTCATCTTGTTTTAGCTATGGTCGCAGTTTCCACGGAGGCGATGTACCCGACGGGTGATGAGCTCAGCAGCTCCATTGTGTTTATTGCCGTCGTTGCAGATTTGTTGCCATGATCTGCGGAATATGATTATCGTAGTAGATTATGGCTAGCTTCTCTCTGATGCTGTCGTCTCCCAAGCTTACTCCTTACCAGTGTCTGCGAATAGAAGAATGGCCCCCAGGCATTGGGCCCTGGGTGGCCGCCCTGTGTGCCCTATGTCAGGGGCCGGGCATGGCGACCGTGTCAGAAGATGCGTATGAAATTTCATGCATCACAAGCTGATGAATTCGTCTCCTAAATATGCTCCTCTCCCTGGTCTGCAAAGAGAAGAATGGCCCACTGGCCTTTGGTCCCTGGATGACTGCCATGGGTCCCATATGTTGGCCGGACTTGGCTACCGCCCCTCTGAGGCATAAGCACTCCCTCCTGTTCTTTTTGATCTCTTGGCTCGCAGCCGAAATTGGAAATCTGCAGGAGGAAAGGGACAATTATGATCTGCTTCATCCACAGTCAGATTTAGCCAATTTGGCTGCGAGCCAAGAGATCAAAAAGAACAGGAGGGAGTGCTTGTGCCTCAGAGGGATGGTACCCATGCACGACCAACCTATGTGACCAAGGGCATCCATTCAGGGCCCAAAGGCCAGGGGGCCATTCTTCTCTTCGCAGACCAGGGAGAGGAGCATATTTGGGAGACGATAGCATCAGCTTATGATGCATGAAATTTCATACGCATCTTCAGGGCACCCAGGGCATTCACTGTCCATTTAGAGTGAAATTGACCATTCAATTTGATGAGTATAAGTCCGGTATCCTATAGTAATGCCATGGATCTCGATAATGAACATCTTATTTACTCAACATGTAATCCCACCGAGAAAAATGCATAATCCCAAGTATTTTAGGCTGAGGTGAAAAGGAGGCAAATTACTCTCCGCACAAAACAAGAAAACTGAACCATTTTGCGCCTTGAGCAAAATTGATGCTATTAAGAAAATTACTCTCCATCAAAAACTCGTAAAATTCTTTAATTTCCAGCGCAAAAAACAATCAAATTTTGTCTGTTGTTCGTCCGGAGTAATTGGTTCCACTTTAAGCTTGTGTGTATACAGTGGTGTTTTCAGATGTGAGACCGTGGGTGTACAGTGTAGTCTGCGTGATTCTACAGAATAGAGCCAGTAAAACAAAACATATCAGACTTTACTCAGCATGCACAACAGAAAAGATTGGAAAATTACTCACCGTGCAAACACATCCAATTGATTTGTAGCTTTGTGCGCATTAAGACATATGAGATTACCCTCAAAAATTACTCACAGCGCAACATCTGTATATTCTGTATATTCACGAGCACAACAACTGTAGACTCACGGGTTCTTTCTGTAGACTCACAGTAACTCAACTGTAGTCTCATCCTCATCCATGGGCAGTCCAATTCGTCTATAAATGGCGTCTCGTTCTAAATGTTGGCAACGGCTAATTGATTGCAGCATTCAAACCTTCTCAATAAATACGCAAATAAAGCCTCGCTTTAATGTGCAGTATTCAAAGACTATTTTAATACTCGTTTATTATTTGACCGTTTGAATTCATAACAGCTATTTTTTGAACTCTATTTATATCCCTCTTCATTCCTCAAGAAAATACACGGAAAAATTGCTTCCTCCAAAAATTCTTCTTTGCTTTCATCTCGTTCTCATGGGTAGCTGTACTGTGCAAACTCCAAAGTCTCTGGTCACGAGTGGACGCGTCCAGTGGTTGCTGTGTTAACCTTGGGGAGCAATCGGCAACAGCGATTACCTCCGAGGTCGGGCCGTAATTGCTTTCAAGGTAGTGGTCATCCCACGCCACATCGCTTTCAATTACATCTGCTAAGTATTCTGTTTTTCCGATCTTCCTCGTATAGCCACGGTATTCTACCTATTTTTCCTACAATATGTTTGTTTCTCAGTTTAACCGCACAATTTCTAACCATTACTTCGTTCTGCTTAATGTAGATATATACCATGGTAATAGAAGACAAATTGAAAGTTACTCCTAAAATTTCAATGTGGACTACGGTCCTGCATGATGTAGATGCATATAAAGAGAATGGGAAGGCGGTAGAAAATGACTCCAATGAAATCAGGCTAACTACGCAATGAAAATCCACCTTCAAATCTTCCTAGAAGATCTCAACGGTCAGTGGACCTTCTAGGATAAAGGAGAATTTGCATGATTTCATGCGTTTGAAAGTAATGATTTTCGAGATTTTCAATTTGGTAAGTATATACTTTTAAGTACACTGTAGTTGAAATTCTGATTCTAATGGGTAGAAAATGATGTAGAAATTTGGTGATTTTGCATGCATGCAGATGCAGTTGAGATTGATGGAGAAGGTACAAAAATCCAAGGTACTATTGATTTATCTTTTCTGTGATAATGCAGTAAATCTTTGATTCCAAGTCCAATTAGTTGTATGAATTGTTTGATATAGGATAATATGGATTTTACAAAAGAATTTACTACCGCGCAAATTTTTAAGAGTAGAGACGAGCTGATTAAGTGGATAAAGACCGTCGGCCATGTGATTGTTACAATATCGACGAGTTTGAGTAAAACTTCCAATAGGATTCCTGTTGTTTACTTTGCATGTGAAAGAAGCGGGCTTTATAGGGGACACCGAAAGGAAAAAAAGATCGACAGGCCAGTTAAAACCAAGAAGGGTCAATGTCTGTTCTCATTGCGTGGTAATATGGTGGGCATCGGTGTTGGCGTTAAGGAGTGGAGGTTAACAGTCGTTGATGGCAGGCACAATCATCAAGCTGCTAATTATGTCGAGTGCCATTCTGATGAAGGGAAGTTACAGGGAATGGAGATGGAATCTTTGAGAGATTTGGCAAATAGCACGATGAAGCCGGCTGAAATTTTGAATGTCCTGAAGGAAAATCCAACCTTCAATGCAACCTCCATCAAATCAATTTATAATGCACGTCATCGATTAAAAAGGGACAAGAATGTTGATATTGAAAAAAAGTTAAAGGAGTTAGCATCGCCGTATAAAATTGTGGGTGATGACCATGTTGGGTTTTGTGCAAAATAATCACTTTGTTTATGTTAAACTTTACCCAGTTGGTCATGTCCCTCCGACTTCAGTTATTTGGCAAAGAAGCCATTACGCTGTGGCAGCAGGATGGCCTGCTGGGTATGAGATAAGGATGCAGAAATCCAAAGATATGTTAGTAGGTATTGATGACATTGTTGTAAGAAATTAAAAGATATGCTACCCATATTGCTACCTTTGATGACATTGATTTATTGTAAGATATAACGTTGTATCAATGTAATATGATTTTTTGTATCATATTGACCACTTGGAAGCATGAATATTTATCATGTGTGTCGAAATGTGCACATGTATCATCTGTATAGCTTGATGTTGTTTATCAAAAAAATTACCCGTCGTGCGCACGACGCGCACAATGGGGCGAATTTTGACAGTTGTGCGCCCGGATGGATATTGCTTCACACAAGGCATTTTTAACACCCGTGCACGACGCGCACAACGGGGCGTAATTTTACCCGTCGTGCATGAGGATGTATATTGCTTCAGTCTAGGCCTTTTAACCCCCATGCACGACGTGCACAAGGGGGCGTAATTTTGCTGGTTGTGCGCACGGATGGATATTTCTCCAGACTAGGCCTTTTAACCCACATGCATGACGTGCACGACGCGCACGACAGGGTGTAATTTTACCGGTCATGCATGCGGATGAATATTAATTCACTTTAGGTCTTTTAACCCACGTGCACAACGTGCACAACGGGGCATAATATAACCTGTCGTGCACACGATTGAATATTCCTTCAGACTAGGTCTTCTAACCTTAGCGCACAACGCAAACAACATGGCATAATTTTACCCGTCGTGCGCGCGGATGAATATTAATTCACTTTAGGTCTTTTAACCCACGCGCACAACACGCACAACGGGGCATAATAAAACCCATCGTGTGCGCAGATGGGTATTGGTTCAGACTAGGCCATTTAACCCCCACGCACGACGTGCACAACGGGGCGTAATTTTACCGATCGTGCGCACGGATGCATATTGCTTCAAAGTATGCCTTTTAACCCACGCGCACGATGCACACAAGGGGGCGTAATTTTTTCGGCGTGCACGCGGATGTATATTGCTTCAGACTAGGTCTTTTAACCCCGTGCACGACGCGCACAACGGGGCATAATTTTGCCGGTCGTGCGTGCGGATGGATATTGCTTGAGACTAGGCCTTTTAACCCCCGCGAACGACGTACACAACGGGGCGTAATTTTTCTGATCATGCGTGCGGAGGGATATTGCTTTAGACTAGGCCTTTTAACCCAGCGCACGACATGCACAACGGGGCGTAATTTTACCGGTCCTGCACGTGGATGCATATTGCTTCAGAGTAGGCCTTTTAACCCCCGTGCACAATGCGTACAAGGGGGCATAATTTTACCCGGCATGCGCACGGATGTATATTGCTTCAGACTAGGTCTTTTAACCCCCGCACATGACGCGCACAACGGGGCGTAATTTTGTCGGTCGTGCGCGTGGATGGATATTGATTGAGACTAGGCCTTTTAACTCCCGCGAACGACCCGCACAACGGGGCGTAATTTTGCCGGTCATACGCGTGGATGGATATTGCTTCAGACTAGGCCTTTTAACCCCCGCGTACGACGCGCACAACGGGGCGTAATTTTACCGATCGTGTGCGCGAATGCATATTGCTTTAGAGTAGGCCTTTTAACCCCGCACGCGACACGCACAAGGGGGCGTAATTTTTCCCGGCGTGCATGCGGATGTATATTACTTCAGACTAGGCCTTTTAACCCCCGCTCAAGACGCGCACAAGGGGGTGTAATTTTGTCGGTCGTGCCTTTCGGTTGGATATTTCTTGAGACTAGGCCTTTTAACCCCCGCGCATGACGCACACAACGGGGCATAATTTTACCGATCGTGCGCGCGGATGGTGATGTGTCATTATATTGCACATTTTATCTATAAGATTACACGTCAAAATGATTGCTCATCTACATTTTATACACTTTTGTGTATTATTTGGAACAATATGACTTTCGGAGCGTTTATTCCATTTCAGGGATTTTGAGCAATATTGGATCAATTTGGAGTCAATAAGACGATCGGCGACAGAAGAGCACTAATGATACTCATGATGACATGCTCAAGGTGCCAAAGAAGAATACTGGAGCAAGGAAGGGACAAGAGAGAAGGTCGCTCGATTGAACTATGATGCGGCGAAGGAATCGAGTGACCCGAAGTGCTGAAAACTGGACAACCGTCCACTATTTCTAAATATTCTATCAGCTGAGATTTTTCAATATTTTTCTGATATTTTTCCCCGATAATAGACTTCAAAACGGTTCCAACGCCACCAAGAACGTGCAAATAGGAGGTCGGATGAGCCCTGGGGAATTTCTGCAAATTGATGGTGCAGAGCTGAACTTGTTCTCAGCAGCCTACTCGATCGAGCAGTATTCTACTCGGCCCGAACTGTGCACTACTCGACCGTAATGCTATTTTTGATGTCCGACTCGACCGAGCAACCTCCTGCTCGGTCCGAGCAACCTCCTCCTCGGTCCGAGTAGTGTGCAAATGAGGCAGAAGTGCGTTTTTAGTCCCCAATCAGTCGAGCAACCTTCGACTCGACCGATCAACTACTTGCTCGGTCCGAGCAACCTTCTACTCGATCGAGCAGATGTGTACTTGGCCCAGGTTGGCAGAGTGATGTTTTTGGAAGCTATCGATTCACTGTACAACTCGACCGAGCTGCCGAACGACTCGACCGAGCAGCTTTGTGCTCGAACCGAGTCACTGTGGGCCCATTTTCTAATCTGCGCCTGGATTTTTGGGACGATTTTGAGGGTTTTCGGGTGATTCTGGGGAGCCGCCGAGGGGGGTTTTGTACAGTTTTGGAGGAGAGTTCTGTAGGGATTTTAGATTAGATTTTTGAGAGATTTTTATATACTTTTCTAAAGAGAATTTTTAGATCCTTCTTAGACTTTTGTGGAGACGATCTTTTGAGAGTTTGGCTATGCCCTAGGCCCCTCCTTTGTACCAAGATAAGTATTTTTTCCCTTTTTAATTCTTTTATTATTTCTTTGTGATTTATTATTGTTTATCCATTCTTGATGCATGCAATGAATTCTTTGTGCGTTATATTATCTATTGATATTGCTATGCTTGAGTAGTCTTTTCTAGGGCTAAGGGATTAGCCCATGGATCTTAGGATTTAGATGTAAAGTTGGGATTTTTATAGTGCATTGGTTATAAATTGATCTAGCAAGATCCCTAGGAGAATTCGTACTGAGATCGTGCCCACGGTCGGTGGAATCGATTAGCTTAAGGAATATCCTACGGATTTAATTAGGGAGTTAGTGGATTCAACCAAGGCTCGTGACCATGCCTAGCTCGTGCCTTGAGGGAATCCATCGATGAACTATATAACTAATTGACGGCTACCGCCATTGCGTCAATAAGTGCCACCAAAATACCTCGAAGCTCTAACCCACGAGAGTGGTATGAGTTGAGAGCATTCGAACCACGAGAGTGGTGAGATTATTGTATATCCTTAATGCACGTATCGTGTGCGCCTATCGCGAGAGCGGGGTTAATGTGATACGTTAGATTCATGATGCCCAGACACATGAATTCACTTCCTAGATGCTACAATCCCCAATTAAACCAATGCAACGTAAGAGTCCTAACCTAGCGTCGACATCCGACGGTCCTAGTGGCGAGTCCTAAAGCCCTAGTCTTTTGTATTGTATTTCTCTCTTTCTTTGTGTGGAACCCCATATTTGCAACATCGAGTGACACGACGTTCGCATCCATCACCATCACGACCATCCGCACTTCACATCGACCAATAAACCCGCAAGTCTAACTCAACCTAGGAGTAGATAGGTAGTATAGCATTGCTTCCCCGTGTTCGATACCCGCTTGCCACTATACCGTGCGCTTGTGGTAAACGACATCATTCGGGGTTACATTCCGGTCGCATCAAGTTTATGGCGCCGTTGCTGGGGAGGCGTTCCGCCTTATTATCTATTTACCACGATTAGGTTGATTAGATTGCGTAAAAAACATTTAAAAAATATAAAAATTTTTTAAAAAATCGAGAGATTTTTTTCCCCACTACCTGATATTATTATTATCTTTATCTCTTTTTGTACCACTGACGTCTTTTCCAGGTTGTTTATTTTTCTTGATCAGATACAGTTGATGCAGCGATGGTACTTTCAAAGACGCGACCGGGTTCTATACGGTCCTATATATACCTCACTACATTCAATCAGGCTGATGGAGAGTCCTTCAGAGATGCATTGCGCAAGTTCAAAAGAATGATAGGGATGTTCCATACAGAGTCAGACCATAAGTGGGATGGTTCCAGGCTATTTAATATCTTTGCTGGAAGACTAAAGGGACCATCACGTGAGTTTATGAAGAGGATGCAAGTGGGAAAGTTCAGTGATCTATAGCTGGCAGCAACCTTGAATCAAATGATAGATGATGCTCGATCTACCGGTTCGCTAACCGTTACGTAGGTAAACCATCCGACCAAGCACTCATCGATTTTATTATGGCTAATGTCTCTGATGCAGGTATTATCATAGATGGAGTGTATGCTTCACTTGAAGGCAATCACATCCACCATTACACGATTAACACTCCACAGATAGAGACATCTGAGCTGCCAGAGGAGGACACATATATGGACCTATTGAGAGGCATCGTGGACACAGTTCGATGCACTGGTCCATTAACGATAACGGTAGGTGACCCTTTTGAGCTCGGATTTCAAAATTTTATTACTCATCGTATCTCTTCCACAGGCACAATTGATGGCGGAGTCTGCACTCTAGTTGAGGGGCACAAGACCCACTTTTATACCGTGGTCGAGATACAGAAACACATAGAACCACCTGCACCTACTATTGAGAGGGCCAAGCCACACCATCCAGTTCCTCGAGTTCTGGGACAGAAACGAAGACATAGGCGTAGAAAGGAGAAGATGAAATTCACTTTGCCTACCATACCAGAGGAACCCGAGGAGAAGGCCAAAGCAGTGCATCACGAGGAGGCCGAGCTATATTTATTTTACATATTGCATGCGGAGCCAGAGACTTTCGCCAAGGAGGTCATGTGTCGGGATGAGGACACATCCATTCATGAGGATCCCGAGCATCACCCTCCTCCTTCAGAGCTTTTGCAACCACCTCTTCCTTCCACTAACTCTGAGGACCACCCACCAGAGCTTACTACTTCCCTTCAGGGAGATCTCTTCACCTCCTCCCTTTACATTTGATCCCCCTCCCGTGTATGATGTTTATTATGATTCGGATTTCAATGACTCATTGCACCTTTTGCAGGATACACAAACATATGATCAAGAGGTACAATGGGAAGTATACTAGGAGGAGGGTGAGGAGTTAGCACACATGGACGCTGTTGAATATGATCAGGAGGTGCGCCAGGATGAGTCTGACAATGATGAGGAGCACCCTGATGAGACCCACTCCATTATGCCAGAGTTACCTGAGGCACCAGAGGAAAACAACGAGGAGTTGATCGACGTGGTGCATTAGAGTAGAGATTTATTTACAGGGAAGTGTTGTCAACCATTTTTTATTTTAAATACTATTTTTGATTACCCTCTCTGGAATACATTTATTTTGGGGAAGAATTTTCCACATCAGATTGATGTGGCTCATCTCATGCAGGGTACAGGTGGAGTCCTTGGGGAGATGCTGGGAGCCGCATTGCTGGAATCTGATGGAGCCCATGGAGATACGTGATGGAAATTGAATTTCTACCCAAAGTGATTTTGATGATGAGCACACCAAATGAAAGCTTAAGTATACTAACTACACTACACTTAAGATGTGCAGAATATGCCAAGCTTTACTCATACTCAAAGGAGCACAAATCTACGCTCAAAGACAAGGACAAACGTGGCTAAGTCATATGATGAAGTTCAAGCTCAAATAGAACAAGAAGCTCAAGTGAAGCTCGCATCCACTTCATCAAATTGATCAAGCTTCCGAAGACATGTCCTAAGTCTTTAGTGAGTGTGTCTTGTCTCTTTAGGGTATTTGTTAAAGCCATATCATGTAGACAAAACACACGCACACTAACAATTTGAAAATGTTTTTAAAAATCTTTTTTAAATGTCTTCAAAATATTTTAGAGAGCTTTCTCTAGTCATCCTATAACTTCCGTAGTGAAACTCCACACACCCTAGAGTTAACTACATGTCTGACTAGAAGTGTTACAGGAAAAACTCCTCTGGGAGTCGACTATCAACAGTAGGGAGTCGACTACCAGACAGAGATCAAGAATTCCTGAAACTCTCTGGGAGTCGACTACCAGCTGTAAAAATTTTGACGTTTTTTTTTTGAATTTGAATTTTGAAATTTGTTGAGCAATTTACTCCGTGATTTTTGGGACAAAAGTCAAAGAAAATTTCAATTTCAAATCCCAGAATTTTCCCTATAAATAAGAGCTAATTTCATTTGAGAAAAACAACAACAATTATTGAAAATCAAATCTCTTGTGCAAACGCTCTTCGATTCAAAGCTCTCATTCTTTCTAGCCAATTTGATTTTATTTGTGATCTTGCAATATTTTATTATCAACTTCTTTTAAGATCATATTCTTGTTTTTTATTTGGCTTAAACGTTTTTCAAAATCCTTATTACTATTCTCTTTATTTTATTTAAAGGATTCTTTGAAAAAGCTATAGATCTAGATCACAAAGAATTTATCTTGTATCTTTGTGTGATCTAGACTTTTATTCTATCAAGCCACTACACAATTTTGTCTATTATTGATTGGCTATAGAATCGGGTGTAAAAACCAATCTCCATCAATTTATTGTGATGTATTGGATAAAATTTCATTGTGTTGGTTGTTGGAACACTAGACAAGTATAGGTGTTGCCAGTCGGAAATCCTGGTTAAGACTAGGTCGTTAGGTAATTGTATTTGCCAAGGCAGATAGTGGAAAATCTCGTACCGGATTGGTCGGGGACTGGATGTACCCAAGTTGTGGGGAACCAGGATAAAAATCCGTGTGTTTGCGATTGCTTATCTGTGCTTGTTTATCTTTTAATATTTGTTGAAGCGTTTTCAATCTTCTGCAAAGATTAAACTATTTGTATTCGCTGAAATTTATATTATTCGCAATCTTATCTGTGCTTATATATACTCTGGGAGTCGACTACTGCTCATAGGGAGTCGACTACCTGCTGTGAAATTGCTCTGTGTAATTTTTAAGATTATTTTGTTGATTAAAAACCAAGCGTAGATCGCTCTACTTGGTTTCTTAGGCAACATTAGAAGGACGTCCATTAATTATCTAAAAGTTTATTATATACACAACACTATTCAACCCCCCCTTCTAGTGTAGTTTGCCATCCACAGGATCCAACACTTGGTATAAGAGCGAGGCTACAAAGGTGATGGCGTCAACATCCTTTCACTCTGAAGGACTGAATACCATGCGACCACCACTGTTCAATGGAACCAACTACGCTAGCTGGAAGATCCGAATGAAGACTCACCTAGAGTCATTAGACATTGAAGCTTGGACCATTACTAAAGTCCCGTACATCGCACCTACCGACGTTGAGTTTGGAAAATGGTCTGTCGACGACAAGAAGAGAGCTAATCTAAATGCAAAAGCAATGAATGCACTATTTTGCGCTGTTATAGGAAATGAGTTCAATCGAGTCTCCCAATGTGAGACAGCACACCAAATATGGCATACCCTTCAGGTAAGTCACGAAGGAACCGAAAAGGTAAAAGAATCCCGCAAAAATGTTTTACATTCTAAATTCGAATCCTTTAAAATGGAAGAAGGAGAGAGTATCACAGATGTGAATACTCGTTTTACTAATATTACAAATGAGCTCGCAGGATTAGGTAAGAAACTTTCCGAATATGAGCAGGTAATGAAGATACTAAGATCCCTCCGGCCCGAATGGAAGGGAAAGACAACCGCCATCCGAGAAGCTCATAATGTGAAAGACCTCACCATTGAAGAACTAATGGGAAATCTCATGGCATATGAGATTGAGCTTGAAGAAGACAAGAAGATCGAAGAAAAACCAAAGAAGAAGAATCTCGCGTTCAAAGCCCAAGAGGAAGATTCCGATTACACGGACAAAGAAGATCATATCGCGTTCATCTCAAAGAAATTTAAAGAGTTCATCACAAGTAAGTATGGAAAACGATCTTTTAGACACACTAACGGTATTGTTTGTTTTGGTTGCAACAAACCAGGGCATGTCAAGAGAGACTATCCATTGGAGAGAAACAATCGTGATTCCAGAGATCGTGGGAAGAACAAAGACAAAAATGAAAAGCGAAACAACGGAAGAAACAAATTCCGACGACCAAAGAAGGAAGCTTAAGCAGCATTCGATCAGAGCGATGATTCCTCATCCGATGAATCCTCAGAGGAAGATAGTGATGAAAGAAGAGAAACATCACACATGTGCTTCATGGCATCCACATCCTCCAAGGTAAGCATGCATCATGATTCATCTAGCGACAATGATTCGTCATCAAGTGATGATGAAGACATGGATTATAGGGGAGCATATAAGGAGCTATGCTAAATGCATGAAAAGCTCATAAAAGAACATAGAAGAACACTTAGAAATATTAAAAAGGATACTAAAGAAAAAGAAGAAATCATTAAAGAAAATAGTCTTCTTAAAGAAAAGAATGATCTTTTGCAAAAAGATATTTCTTTAGTAAATGAAAAGGTTGAGAATCTGAATAATCTTCTCGTATCTGTCAAAAACAAATACGAAGCTACGATGAAAATTATTGAGAATTTCAACAAAGGAAAAGGGAAGCTAGATAGTCTAATAAATAATCAAAAAGCCTCATCTAGCAAAACCGGACTCGGTTATGATTCACATCATACCAAGAAACGGGTTAAGCATACTAGGATGCATCATTCTAACAATAATGTTTTGAGCATCTGGATACCAAAGAAACTATCTGATCAACGAAGGAAAAGGTATGCTATTGACTTTGTTCAGCAAGTTCATTTAAACAAAAATTACAAATATATTGTTCATGAGGGAACTAAACCATACTGGGTTTGGCTTCCTAAAGACTAACCTCTCGGACTCAAAAAAAGAGTACCATAAACGTGTTATTTTTCAGGTACTCCAAAGAAATGAAAGGAAGAAAACAAGGTCAAACGCTTTGTAAAAGAATCAACATCAACAATTTTCTTGCGCAACTCAATTTTTTATTATATATATGATCAAACTTGATTGAATAAATATTTTTTATTTTACTTTGATCTTATGTATTTGTGGTATACTCCTAAAAACATTTTGTGTTCAGAAATCGCACTCAACCTGGATCAAAAACCCCTCGGGATGAGAAAACGACTCAACCCAGTAGGGAGTCGACTACCTCCATGAGGGAGTCGACTACCAGAGTATATGCGAAAATCTGGGTTTATTTTTGACTAACTCCTAATGGGTTCTATTGAGTACATGGGTTCATATCCTTAAGGCAACTTATACCCAATAAGCTAAAACTTAATCCTAACCCTTCATCTCTTGATCCTAAGGCCCTCATTCCTTTTCATCTATCATCCAAAGATTAAAACCCCCAAGAGAAACCCTAGGTAGCCGACTACCACATTTGTTCCTCCTCTCTTAAGAATTCTCTTGGTGCTTGGTTCATTTGAAACTCCTCCAAAACTTCACCCAAGGTAAAAAAATTTTTACTTCATGCTCTTTATTTCATTACTTCTTTTTCTCTTGCCTATCTAGCATTGTAAAAATACTGTTTTTACTCTTTCTAGATGCCTATCAAAGGAATTTTCACCAAGAAGAGAAAAACATCATCTGAAATTGATTCTGAAAAAGAAACCATTCTACTCTATCTTTTCAAGACCACCACTTATGAACAATTCGTTAAGGTCACTAAGAAACCCATCTTGCATGAACGTTTTGTTAAGCTTAATGATGTTATAAATTATGGCATTGATAGCTTGCTTGATTTCCAGAACTTGGCCAACCTATTTTCTTCTGAAAATACTTATCTTTGCTACCCTAGGCTTGTGCACTTGTTCTATGCCAACATGGACTACGATCTTGCTAAAAGCCGTTTCATAACCAAAGTCCTTGACACCAAGCTTGCCATTACTGTCAAATCTCTAGGAGAAGTCCTAGGAATCCCATATTCCGGCATGCTTCTTGATAAAATTGAAATGACTGAAGGAAATATTTTAGAGAGAATGTATTTGCCAGGACGACATTTTCAGACTAAACTGCCATGTAGTGATCTTCGCTATCCGGCAAGAATTTTGGCAAATATATTATCCTATAATATCACTCAAAAATCTGGAAGTCATTCGATATTATCAGAAAAACAAGCCAAATGCATCTATGCTATACTAGGTAACATTCGCATCAATTGGGCCAAAGTTATCATGGATTCTATACTTGCTTCAGCTTCTTCAAATAAACCCTCTTCCACTTTAGCTCATGGGCACTATCTCACTATATTGTTTATTAGCTATAATGTGCCTTTGGATCATGAAACTGTAAGATCCTGCCAAAACAGAGTTAGGATCGATAATTAAAGTGGAGACTTACGCTAGCGTATGCGGAGCGGTAGTCTCGGAACTTTGCCTTCGGATTCGCCACGACGGATCGAGTCTTCTCACGAACGGAGTAAGGCTACTAATCCACAATCTAAATCTCTATTTTAGATTAAGAACTTGGATGGAGGGAGAGAAAATATTTCTGCAGAGCTTCGCTATGAAGAAGATGCATGCATGAATTTCATGCAAAATGTGTAAGGAAAATGGCTACCCTTGGGTCTTATTTATAGCCCCCAAGGTAGTTATTTTAGGGTAAGTTGTTCCTTTGGAACAACTTAATTAAGGTGTACCATGATGCATGGCACATTATAAGCTTAAGTTGTACCATATGCATGGTACAACATAAGCTTAAGATATTCCCCCTTTATTAGCCATATGTCGCATGCATTTATGCATATATAATGCGACTTTCCCACTCATATAGAGATCCTCTCCGCAAGGGAACAGATTCCCTTTGCACACGACTTCGTGTGCGCGACGTTCGAGGTCCGTATTCCCTCGTACACCCCCACAAGGGTGTACAAACGTCTTCCATATCCAACATCTCCCACTCACACTTGAGGGGATTGTAAGAGAACGTCTTTCCCTTAGTTCTTTCATCTATCATACCGAGAAATAGACCGTGCGACCGTCATGCGCGTAGAGTCTGTTGTTATGCACTTGTTAGAGATACACAACGACCTCGAAGGTGCAAAGTTGAGTAGTTCAACGCATGCTTTACCCTAGATTATTTCTTCACATTTTCTTGTACTTTATATTCAACAATTGAATCCCATCTGGATTACAATTGGCTGGCCAGCTTTGAATCACTAAAGTCCAAATGCGAATATGAAATCAATCTTCCTCTTCTTGCGAACCTTCTGATCTTGACTTGATTCGCTTTTCTAACGTGCCCCGCCGAGCCGAATTACCATAGCCCATTAGTAACACGCTAAGATAGCGATCATCTCGTCAAATCTAAAGGAACCAATTGGAGTCCTTGAGGGTAAGAGTTAAGACCCGTATGGCCTTTGAGTCTCACATAATAGCAAACACTATTGCTACTAACTCAGTGGTCGAAAATGCATACGTGGTATGAACACGTATTACAACATCACTCCTTTCCCATGGAGAGTATGTCTTAATGATGTTGTACGGATGAAAGATCAGACACCACAGTGCCTATCTTTTTGAGTCCCCTTACTACTCGTGAAATATTCACGGACTCTCATCCTGCATAAGACAGATAGGATTTAAAAAATCCAATGAGATCTTTATATCCTTGTGATACAGATCTCAGATCTTTTGTAAGCATCCGTATGATGCAGATCTTTTATTCGACTATCTTGTTTAAGTCATGACTCTAAATCATTTGTCTAATGATTTTGACTTTAAACTAGTCTCATCTCTATCTTATCCATCTGATAAGATAAGGCGGTTGCTCATGTGAGAGAGCCAACCTTAATCTGTCCGACATACACACAATAAAATAGCTGAGACTTAAACACAAATGTTTAAAATCATTTGTAAGAAACTTGTATGCAATATATAAAAGAACTTCTTTCTTTTATTAAACTTTGATCTTCTATAGACATGGGAAATATTACATGATACAGCTCAGCACCTACGCATTCCCATAGATGATAAGTGTTTGAAAAACACATCTCTGGGGATCGCCTTAGTAAGGGGATCCGCTATCATCTCATGCGTGGATATGTATCCTATGTCTACTTCCTTCCGTTTGTCATAATCCTTCGCAAACTTGAATCGAATGTCAATGTGTTTGGTCTTACAATGAAATTTAGGATCTTTGACATAGGCAATCGAAGCTTGACTATCACTGTATATAGGAACAGTGCTCGAGTCAGAGGCATTCGTCAGTCTGTCTAAGAATTTCCTAAGCCAAATAGCTTCTTGGACCGCCATGCTGAATGCTACGAATTCGGCTTCCATGGTTGATAAGGCGATGCAGGTTTGCTTCTTGCTGCTCCAGGATATTGCACCATTCCCGAGCAAGTAAACAAAGCCTGAGGTGGATCTTCGCTCGTCGAGATCACCCGCCCAATCAGCATCGGTATAGCCTTCGAGTCTCAAGGTATTGCCTTGATAGCATAACACATAGTCCGCAGTCCCTTTGAGGTATCTTAATATCCTCTTCACCGCTTTCCAGTGTGCTTGTCCTGGGTTGGATTGGTAACGGCTTACCATACCAACAGCATAGCAAATGTCCGGTCTGGTACACATCATGATGTACATCAGACTCCCGACAGCACTGGAGTATGGAACTTTTTCCATAGCTTTCTTTTCTTTTGGATCTTTGGGACACATCTCCAAACATAGACCCTCGCCTTTGCTTATTGGAGTATCAATTGGCTTGCAATCCTGCATATTAAACCGTTCTAAAACTTTCTTTATATATGTCTCTTGAGAGAGAGAAAGAAGTTTCTTGGAACGATTCCTTGAGATCTTAACCCCAAGGATATATGCAGCTTCACCCATGTCTTTCATCTCAAAGACGGATGAAAGCCAAGTTTTGATATCCAAGATAAGACGCTTATCATTTCCGGCTATAAGTATGTCATCTACATAAAGAGACATAATTACATACTTGTTTTTAATCCTCTTAATATACACGCAGTTGTCTTCGTCGAGCATGGAGAAACCATACGACAAGACGACTTCTTGAAAGCGCATATACCACTGCCTTGAGGATTGTTTAAGACCATATATGGATTTACGAAGTTTACAAACCTTATGTTTGTTTTCTTCTTGTACGAACCCGTTTGGTTGTTCCATGTAGATCTCCTCATCTAGTTCTCCGTTAAGAAAAGCAGTCTTTACATCCATCTGATGTAATTCGAGGTCCAAACAAGCCACCATTGCCAGAATTAAGCGAATGGAGGTAAAACGCACGACAGGAGAGAAAGTCTCATCGTAGTCTATTCCTTCCTGTTGCGTGAAACCTTTTGCAACAAGGCGAGCTTTATATTTCTCGATGGAGCCATCAGCCTTATGCTTGATTTTGAGAACCCACTTGTTCCCAATGGCTCTACGTCCCTTAGGTAAATTAACCAAGTCCCAGACTTGGTTTGTTTTCATGGATTGAAGTTCTTCTTCCATTGCCGCTATCCATTTATCTTTAGCAGGGCATGTGACGGCCTGTTTGAAATTTGCAGGTTCGTCATCATCTTGTAGTAATGTCATAAATGTTTGAGGAAATTCATCCTCAAATCTCAGAGGTGTTAGCCTCGTTCGATTACTACGTCTTGTTTGAGTTTGATCACTCCCACTTGGAATGACATCACTCCCACTTGGAATAACATCACTCCCACTCGGAATGGGATTGGTATCGTTCGTATAATCCATTGGTGAAGTTTGAAACGTATTTTCTTCTTCACCAAGAATTCTCCCACTCGAACGTTCCGATCCTTCTTGATCCCAAGTCTCAAACAAGGATAAGTCTTGACTTATCTCACCCTGTCTTGGAAACTCTTTTTCCAAGAAGACAACATCCCTCGATTCGAATTCTATTAAACCCCCATTGTCCTCTTGACCGACGAAAACATATCCTTTGGAGTTTTCAGCGTATCGGATGAAGATACACTTCCTCCCACGTGGCCCAAGTTTGCCATATTTGTGAGAGGATAAATGTGCGTAAGAGGCACAACCCCAAGGTTTTAGAATGTTTAAGTCTGGAGTTCTATTGTTCCACAACTCATAAGGAGTGGAACTGACCGACTTCGAGGGTACACGGTTTAAGATGAATGCTGCCGTCAATAATGCGTCACCCCAAAAGGTGATAGGCAAATTTGCCTGAGACATCATTGATCGGACCATTTCCATCAATGTCCTATTCCTTCTTTCCGCAACACCGTTTTGTTGCGGAGTGTAAGGCATAGTTACCTGATGTACTATGCCTTTTTCATCACAAAGTTCCTTAAAACTTATTGATTGATATTCACCGCCCCTATCGGTTCGCAAAACCTTAATCTTGCGATCTAATTGATTCTCCACTAAACTCATATAGTTTTTAAAGCAAGCCAAAGCTTCACTTTTGTGGGATATCAAATAGATATGTCCGAAACGGGTGAAGTCATCAATGAATGTGATTAAATAGGACTTCCCGCGTCTTGTCTTAACATTCATTGGACCGCAAATGTCCGAATGGATAAGCTGTAATGGAACTTCGGCCCTTGTGCCAGTTCCAAACGGCTTGCGACAAGTTTTCCTTACAAGACAATGTTCGCAAGTTGACATTTCAACTTTTGAAACATTAGATAGCAAGCCACTTTTGGCAAGTCTATCCATTCTAGTTGGTCCAATATGACCAAGTCTTGCATGCCAACAAATGATCCCAAACTCAGAGTTAGAAACATTTGTTAAATGAAAACTTTCATTAATGGAAGAAGAATCATCATACATTGTATTTAAAACAATTAATCCATTACAAACATTACCAGAACCAATCAAAGAATTATTACAAACAAGGTCAACATATTGTTTATAGAACCTCCACTCATAATCTAAAGACATTAACATGACCACGGAAACGATATTCCTTCTAATATCTGGAGCAAAGAGGACGTCGTGCAATAATAATGTCCGGCCGTTGTCGAGAACTAGCTTACATGTTCCGACGCCTTTGACTTCAACACGAGTGTTGTTGCCGACGTATTTCCACTTTGTTCCTTGAGTTATCCTTCGATACTCTACGAAGAACCTTCTGTCCTTCGCAACGTGGTCTGTGGCCCCTGAATCAATCAACCAAAAATAGTTAGATTCAGCAAGAAACATGGAACTAGAAACACATATGTAACTAGTCCTACAAGTTACCTTATCACTTCCATCCGTACATGTACGGGCGAAGTGACCGTACTTGTTGCACTTAAAGCACTTGATCTTCTTCAAGTTTTTCTTCTTTGAGTGCACATTCTTTTGCCACTTTTTGTTCTTTGTCTTCTTTGAGGTCTCTGGTTCTTGCTTACGTTCGTTCACAAACCTTAAGCGTTTATTTTTCCGCTTATTTCCTCCATGTGAGGAACTAGCGGCCACGTGCACTTCTGCACTTGGTTTTGCGGCTTGAATCCGCTCTTCCTCGAGTTCGAGGTGTTTCGATACATCGCTTAAAGTTTTAATGCACTCATTATGAGTGAGATGCATTTTCATGTTATCCCAGCTATCTGGGAGTGAACGAATGACTGCTTGGATCTGCTGTTCGTCAGACAGCGTAACACCCGCATCCTTTAATTCAGATATTAGATTCGCCATGTGGCGGAGATGCTTTTTCATAGAATGATCTCGCCGCATCTTGTACGAATCAAATTGAATATTCAAGGAGCGGAGTTTGGTAACCGAAGTTCCACCAAACTTTACTTCTAGCTCAGACCATATGTCTTTGGCTAGATCGAATTCCCGAAATAGACGCATTATGTCATTGTCCATCGCGGACAGTAACGTAATGCGTGCTAATTTGTTCTTTCGAGTCCAAGTGTCATAAGCTTCCCGGTCCCTCTTGTGTTGGGCCGTATTGCCCAACTCAGGTTCTACCATTATGTTTTGGAGTGTTTCGAGCACATCTTGCTCCTCCAAAACATATTGGATTTTAATTGACCAAAGTTTATAATTGTCGCCGTTGAGCTTTTCACCTTTGTTAAGCTCTGCGACAATATTCTTAGAAGCGGTAGACATATTCGATTCAAAAAACTGCAAAGAAAAATGAAAAAACACGATCAAAATTCAATGCATAAAGTTTCGATTCTTTAAACACTTGATAAGTTCCTTGGATGCGTTGAAATGTTACTCTAGAATCGAGAAGTTCACTACGTTCCCAACTACCATCTAGAAGTAACTTTCAAAGTATCCCTCTTACTTATCTTAAGTAAAAAGAAATCAGAAATAATACCCGTATGGTATTAGCAGCGGAAAATTACTTTGAAAAACATATCTTTCAAAATAGAATAGGTGAGAATTAGCGCAAAGAATTTTAACGCAACAATTGCCAAGCCACGAGACCTGTTCTACACACCCATGGGTTAGATAACCATGGCCGGATCGTGGTAGGACTTGGAATTCTAAATTGCGCTGTCCCGATTTAAGGACGGGACATAACCTATTTGAAAAACATCTTTTTCCAAAAATTTGAAAGCACGTTGGCTAATCTCCGTAGAGTAGAACACAACGTCACAAGTACATTGGCTAATCTCCGTAGAGTAGAGCACAATGACATGGCTAATCTCGCATGAAGTAGAGCACTATGGCTAATCTTCAAGGAGTAGAGCCCAAAAACTTCATTAAAACGTTAGTCCCGTATGAACTAGACGGCACTGTGATTAGCCCCGTATGGGCTAATCGGTACATCCGAGTTTGGCCAATGCCTTTTGTCACCCCGTATGGGTCAGTAGGTAAGTTTGCAGTCGACCCAGACCTTCTGCCAGATTGGTCGACCAAAAACACAAAATTGGTCGACCAATTTTCGAAATGCAAATTCTCCCGGCCAGGGCCTCTGCCCTGGCCGGGGTTTGGCCAAGGGCCGGCCAGGGCCTCTGCCCTGGCCGGCCAGGGCCTCTGCCCTGGCCGGCCAGGGGCCCTGGCCCCCTCGGCCAGGGGCCCTGGCCCCCTCGGCCAGGGGCCCTGGCCCCCTCGGCCAGGGCCGGCCAGGCCCTGGCCTCTGCCAGGGCCGGCCGGCCAGGCCACTGGCCAGGGCCAGGGCTCCTGCCCTGGCCTCGGCCAGGCCCTGGCCTGAGGCCAGGGCACTGCCCTGGCCTCTGCCAGGGCGGCCTGGCCGCTGGCCGGGGCCAGGGCTCCTGCCCTGGCCTCGGCCAGGCCCTGGCCTGAGGCCAGGGCGCCGGCCCTGGCCTCTGCCAGGGCCGGCAGGCCGCTGGCCGGGGCCAGGGCTCTTGCCCTGGCCTCTGCCAGGTCCTGGCCTGAGGCCAGGGCGCCGGCCCTGGCCTCTGCCAAGGCCGGCAGGCCGGCCAAGGGCCGGCCCTGGCCACTGCCAGGGCCGGCCTGGCCGGCATGGCTTGGCCAAGGCCGGCCACTGCCGGCCTGGCCTTGGCCGGCCACTGCCGGCCTGGCCTTGGCCGGCCACTGCCGGCCTGGCCTTGGCCGGCCATGGCTTGGCCATGGCCGGTCATGGCCAAGGCCATTCGGCGTTGGCCGGCCATGGCCCCTTTGGCCATGGCCGGCCACCCCCTTTAAATGGGGTTGCCGCACTCATTCCTCCCCCTTGATGGGGTGGTCGCCGGTGGTTATTGGCCGTAGCCAACCCCCTCCGCATGGGGAGAGGGGGTGCATGGCCTTCATAGCCCATTTGGCCATGGTGCACATGCACCAAATTTTCCTCTTACCCGATGGAAATAACTTCCATCATCTTCCTCGATGAAGCACCCGTTCGTCGATGAAGCACCCGTTCGTCGAGAAATTAGTTATTTCCTAATGGCCGTGTGCCAAAAATGAATAACGTACTACGTGAACGGTCGGTTCTTCCCGTCACGGAGAGTTCCTACCATATCCGTAATGATAGGAGACCCTAACGTGAAAAGAACAACCGCTGCGTTCTCTCCGTCACGAAGCGTTCCTACTATATCCGTAATAGTAGGAGACCCATTCGTGAAAAAGACAACGACTCGTTCGTAGTTTCGACGGGGCGGTGGATTGACCGGGGCGAACCCATATGGCTCTGATACCAATGTAGGATCCTGCCAAAACAGAGTTAGGATCGATAATTAAAGTGGAGACTTACGCTAGCGTATGCGGAGCGGTAGTCTCGGAACTTTGCCTTCGGATTCGCCACGACGGATCGAGTCTTCTCACGAACGGAGTAAGGCTACTAATCCACAATCTAAATCTTTATTTTAGATTAAGAACTTGGATGGAGGGAGAGAAAATATTTCTGCAGAGCTTCGCTATGAAGAAGATGCATGCATGAATTTCATGCAAAATGTGTAAGGAAAATGGCTACCCTTGGGTCTTATTTATAGCCCCCAAGGTAGTTATTTTAGGGTAAGTTGTTCCTTTGGAACAACTTAATTAAGGTGTACCATGATGCATGGCACATTATAAGCTTAAGTTGTACCATATGCATGGTACAACATAAGCTTAAGATATTCCCCCTTTATTAGCCATATGTCGCATGCATTTATGCATATATAATGCGACTTTCCCACTCATACAGAGATCCTCTCCGCAAGGGAACAGATTCCCTTTGCACACGACTTCGTGTGCGCGACGTTCGAGGTCCGTATTCCCTCGTACATCCCCCACAAGGGTGTACAAACGTCTTCCATATCCAACAGAAACCTCTATTCCAGAACCGGCTCGAGTTTTTGATGTTCATGCACTTGGGAGAATGAATCTTCACCATGACCTTGATGAGAACATCCCTGAAGAAAAACTTGCAGCTGAAGGAGGATCCTCATCCTCTAGGAAAGGTAAGAAAATTGTGGTTTCAGATTCTGAAGAAGAAGAAGAAAGAGAAGAAGAAAAAGGAAGTGAAGAAGAAGAAGAAGAAGCACCGGCATATATTCTTGAACTTCAAGAAATGCTTCTAAAGAAGATTGGAAAATTGAAGATCTCACAAGAGAAAGGATTTGAATTTCTCAATCAAAAGGTGGACGACCTCAAGGAGATCGTCGTGAAAAGCAACAAGATGACTGAGGAAACGCTTGTTATGATCCTTGAAGAGATCAAGGAACTAAAGAAGAACAGCGATCATCCTTAGCTTCATGAACTTAGTTTCATAAACAATGATTTTCTAAAACTATGTCCTAAAGACTTATGGCTTGTAATAACTTTTATCGTGTGATGCTAGCTATTATGAACTTATCTACTATGCAATACTTAGTTGTTCCTATGAACTAACATCTCTCTTGCAGGCATATGAAATTGAATTTCTCTCCTAATTATTTTATGAAAAAAAATTATTTTTGTTTTTTTGATGACAAGGGGGAGAAAAATATATGAAATGCAAAAATGAAATTATATGAATTGTATTGCTAACATCTTCGATGCAGGGGGAGAACCGCATCAAAGCAGGGGGAGTAAGTACACTTTCATGAATCTCATTACACTTTCATGAATCTCATTTTTTTTATCTTACTTCATTTTTCATTTGGGTGTCATCATCAAAAAGGGGGAGAGTGATGGAAATTGAATTTCCACCCCAAGTGATTTTGATGATGAGCACACCAAATGAAAGCTTAAGTATACTAACTACACTACACTTAAGATGTGCAGAATATGCCAAGCTTTACTCATACTCAAAGGAGCACAAATCTACGCTCAAAGACAAGGAAAAACGTGGCTAAGTCATATGATGAAGTTCAAGCTCAAATAGAACAAGAAGCTCAAGTGAAGCTCGCATCCACTTCATCAAATTGATCAAGCTTCCGAAGACATGTCCTAAGTCTTTAGTGAGTGTGTCGTGTCTCTTTAGGGTATTTGTTAAAGCCATATCATGTAGACAAAACACACGCACACAAACAATTTGAAAATGTTTTTAAAAATATTTTTTAAATGTCTTCAAAATATTTTAGAGAGCTTTCTCTAGTCATCCTATAACTTCCGTAGTGAAACTCCACACACCCTGGAGTTAACTACCTGTCTGACTAGAAGTGTTGCAGGAAAAACTCCTCTGGGAGTCGACTACCAACAGTAGGGAGTCGACTACCAGACAGAGATCAAGAATTCCTGAAACTCTCTGGGAGTCGACTACCTACTTAAGGGAGTCGACTACGAGCTGTAAAAATTCTGACGTTTTTTTTTGAATTTGAATTTTGAAATTCGTTGAGCAATTTACTCCGTGATTTTTGGGACAAAAGTCAAAGAAAATTTGAATTTCAAATCCCAGAATTTTCCCTATAAATAAGAGCTAATTTCATTTGAGAAAAACAACAACAATTATTGAAAATCAAATCTCTTGTGCAAACGCTCTTCGATTCAAAGCTCTCATTCTTTCTAGCCAATTTGATTTTATTTGTGATCTTGCACTATTTTATTATCAACTTCTTTTAAGATCATATTCTTGTTTTTTATTTGGCTAAAACGTTTTTCAAAATCCTTATTACTATTCTCTTTATTTTATTTAAAGGATTCTTTGAAAAAGCTATAGATCTAGATCACAAAGAATTTATCTTGTATCTTTGTGTGATCTAGACTTTTATTCTATCAAGCCACTACACAATTTTGTCTATTATTGATTGGCTATAGAATCGGGTGTAAAAACCAATCTCCATCAATTTATTGTGGTGTATTGGATAAAATTTCATTGTGTTAGTTGTTGGAACACTAGACAAGTCTAGGTGTTGCCAGTCGGAAATCCTGGTTGAGACTAGGTCGTTGGAAATCCTAACGAGTGAAGTTAGGTAATTGTATTTGCCAAGGTAGATAGTGGAAAATCTCGTACCGGATTGGTCGGGGACTGGATGTAACCAAGTTGTGGAGAACCAGGATAAAAATCCGTGTGTTTGCGATTGCTTATCTGTGCCTGTTTATCTTTTAATATTTGTTAAAGCGTTTTCAATCTTCTGCAAAGATTAAACTATTTGTATCCGCTGAAATTTATATTATTCGTAATCTTATCTGTGCTTATATATACTCTGGGAGTCGACTACTGCTCATAGGGAGTCAACTACCTGCTGTGAAATTGCTCTGTGTAATTTTTAAGATTATTTTGTTGATTAAGAACCAAGCGTAGATCGCTCTACTTGGTTTCGTAGGCAACATTAGAAGGACGTCCATTAATTATCTAAAAAGTTTATTATATACACAACACTATTCAACCCCACATTCTAGTGTTGTTTGCCATCCACATGATCCAACAATACGCACCTGGCGGAGGCACGGAAAGTGCAGATAGAGCAGCTGCTTGCACCGACAAAGATTCTGGATCCGCCTTTTACTACAGGTGGTACCAATCCAGTAGTGTAGAATTTTATGCTTTAAATAATCACGAATCCTCACGGTAGCGAGAGGATCGTATAGGATTTTATATGTTTTTTCTAGTTAAATAAATTCACCCCATATGACGGCTCATTTATCTTTTGCACCCAACCCTCTACTTATTATGCTTGCCCACCATTATATTTGGCGTTTATTTCGCCTCTCCCCCCAATTTTTATGTGATGTTTAAGCTTGGAGGAGAGAGACCATTTTGTGGAGTGGCGCCCCATATCTTGTCGTTGTCCTCTATTTATATCATACACACATTAAGGACAATTTGATGTTTAAGCTTGGGGGAGTGCATAGTGCATGCACTTTGCTTTATCGTAAAACACACTTCGTATTTTCCATATGAACCATGTTCACTCTTATAGTTATGTCTCATATGCTTCATTTTTTATGAAATATCGTGGATTTATTTTTTTATGAACATTGATATATGTTAGATTAGAGTTTAATTTCTTGATTAGTGTATCTTTGTTAATATGATTTTTCATAGTAGTACCATAGTTTCATAACCACATTCTCGAAACAGTTAATCTAAAAATGAATGAATCAAATTTGAAAATTATTTGACTTCTACGTGTTTTGATTGATAATTATATTGCTTTATGGATGTTTAGTTATTCAAAAAAGATAGGATAACCCCACGACAACCAAAGTAGTGATGATTAGGATTCCTGAAACTGAGCCATGTCTAGATTCTATGTTTTTTTCTTTTTCTTTTGAAAATAGCCAATAAATGATCTTTGATCATACTTTGCATTCCAACGCGTTTACGTGAGTTTGCAAAAATCCCAATAATGCAAAAATAAAAAAATCCTGAATAAAAGGCCCTAGGGGATCTTCATAACCCAATGTCCTAAGACCATCTGGTCTGAGATGCATAGGCCGCCTTTTGTTTATATTGAGTTATCTCGTGTATACAAAGAAATAAAAATGCATTTGAAATATTCATATAGCCAAAAACAATATAAAACGACAAAAATCCCATATCCTTATCTCCATTTCTATATAGAACTAAGACATGGTAAAGTTGATGGGTTCTAGGAGTCTTGAAATGTTCGTAGTGTGGTGATGCCTTACCTTGATTGGATGTGCTAAATTCATTCCATGAAGTATAACAAAATACCACGCATGCTTGAAAACGTTTGATCATAACATATTACACTGCCTAGAGAATGAGTTGTGAACATTGGTTTCATTTCTGTGAACTTAGTATATTACATGATAAACTATGTTATGATATAACTCTAATCTCTTTTTATTGCTTATCAAGTTCATTTTATTTATTGAAATCCACGTTATTTTAATTTGAGCGAGATTTAATTATTTGGGTGTATTTGTGTTCTAATTTCATATTGATGTGTATTCACGAGATCTTGCATCTTGGGTTCTTATATTTTCAGAATTTAAGATTGAACCACTTGTCTCTATTTACACATTACCGCCTCACATCTTCATTGTATCCATCTCCTGTGTTCGCTTCTTACTAGTCTTCCTCGAGGACGAGTAAGAGGTAAGATTGGGGGATTTTGATGTGTCATTATATTCCACATTTTATCTATACGATTACAGGTCAAAATGATTGCTCATCTACATATTTTATACGCTTTTGTGTTATTATTTGGAACAATATGACTTTCGGAGCGTTTATTCCATTTCAGGGATTTTGAGCGATATTGGAGCAATTTGGAGTCAATAAGACGATCGATGACAGAAGAGCACCAATGAGACTCATGATGACATGCTCAAGATGCCAAATAAGAATACTGGAGTAAGGAAGGTGCAAGAGAGAAGTTCGCTCGATCGAACTATGATGCGGCGAAGGAATCGAGTGACCCGAAGTGCTGAAAACTGGACACCTGTCCACTATTTCTAAATCTGCTATCATTTACAATTTTTCACTATTTTTCTGATATTCTTTCCAGATAATAGACTTCAAGACGGTTCCAACTCCACCAAGAACGCACAAATCGGAGGTCGTATGAGCCTTGGGGAATTTCTGCAAGTTGATGGTACAGAGCTGAAACTATTCTCAGCAGCCTACTCGGTCGAGCAGTATTCTACTTGGCCCAAGCTGTGCACTACTCAACCAAAATGCTGTTTTTGATGTCCGACTTGACCGAGCAACCTCCTGCTCGGTCCGAGCAACCTCCTACTCGGTCCGACTAGTGTGCAAATTGTAGGAGAATATGTGCCCATAAGGCAATTTATCCAGATATACGTCTTGTTCATACGGTATATGGTACGTATTATTATAAGTATAAAATCGTTCGTATTAATATACTTAGATAATATCCATAGACTTGTAGTTAGGTCCTTACGTATCTAGATGAGATCTCGATTATAAGTAAGTGACCGAATAGAAACGTAAGTCTTAAACGGTTCATGGTCATAGATGTGTCGAGAACTGGATATCGACACATCGGATAGACCATTGTGTCCTAATCTTACCTTAGGGTAATGATGACCTCATAGTCATTCGACTTGGTGAAGTTGGAGACGAGACACAGGTGCTCATTAGAGAATGAGTTCACTGAACGACCACATAAGAGTTATTAAATGGTTAACTTTAACTGAACTGTCTTTAATAACTCTAGGGTGATGATAGGTTAGCTGGTCCTTAAGACCTGAAGTCATTTGTACAAACCTGTGAGTGAACGGTGTAGCTTAGACCTATGATCTAGCTTCGATGCTAGGCCTGCTGAAAGATCTTAGGTTGAGCTACACCCGAAGCTCTCGAGGCGAGTAGATGACTAAGATGGGATTTGTCACTTCCGTTAAAGGGAAGTTAGTTTTACAGGCTCAGTACGGTCTTTATGTTAATCCTCGACCGGGGTGCATTGTAAGAAGTACAACGTGTATACAATAAAGACCGCCGTATACTGACCAATGTTGTCTAATAGGGTTGACAGTAAACCATACCCTAGGCCAACAGAAACACAGTCTTGACGAAGGGACTACGACTAACGAAGTTCGTCACTAACACAGCCAATACAAACCCAATTATACTTTTGTCAAAGGGTCGATCATGTTATGATGATTCTGAAACATGGACAGCAGCTACTGCTCGTAGTGACCGCCGTCTAGGGGTTCCGAGCCCCAACCTGCAGTAAGGTCAGGCTGTAAGGTCTCACACCGAGTAGTGTTCGTGTCTTAGTAATAGGAAGATTAATTGAGAGAAAATCATTCGATGATATTCACAATTCATGTTGTGAAAGTTAGTCGCAATAGTAATATGGACAAATGTTGCATTTGATGCAGACCAAAGATTAAACATGTCGTAAATTGGTTACGACAAATTTAGTAGGAACAAATATATTGGAAAGGGTTACCTGGATGACGGGATCGTTCCAGTCTAAACACAGGTTCAAACCGTGTCCAAGTTGGAGCTCAAACGAGCTCGGAAACGCGAAAACAGTCCAAGGCGGAGTGGGTTAGACCCACTGGGCTAATAAGCCCATAGGCAAGGCAAACGGGCGCAGCCCGCTGGCTGCAACGGGTGCACGCCGGCTGCACAGCGGGCGCGGCCCGCTGCTTGCAGCGGGCCCGCACCCGCTGCCCAGCGGGCATGCCGCCCTCCTTAGCCCCTTGGGCGGGCGCGCCCGCTAAGCTTAGCGGGCGCGCCCGCAACTTAAGTCATTTAGGGTTTTTTGAAATCCCAAATGACGGCTACGGATTTTGATAATTTGCTCAACTTTGAGCAATTGTTTGAGGGGTCAAACGAAGTCGAAATTCGTCGCCGTCAATTCCTACGTGTTCACCATTCAAAGCTTTTCGTAATGATATCTTATTTGGTGTCTAAAGTTTAATTTGCAAGTAGAATTAATTAGTTAACGTTTGCTTTTGTGAAAAGCTCACTTTAACTTGAAATTAAGCCAAATTGGCTTAATTGATTTTATCTCTTTTTGCAGAATGTCCCACATTGCTCGCAACGAGAGAGTGAGTGCCGACTCCCTATATAAATAGGGGTGCACTCTCTTCGTTGAAAAAGACACCAAGCCTTCGATCGAGTAGCTCCAGACTTTTAGAGCAAGTTCGATCGGCGACTAAATTCTCTCTCTCTCTTCCTGTTCTCCGGCGTAGTCCTAACAAGACTACAAAGGGGGTTTGGATTTTGATCCGGACGTCTACGACGTGGGTTCTTCTCAAGTGAAGTTTTCTACCGCGTGTGATCGGCTCGGAGGTGAAAGTCGGCTCAGGCGGATCGGTGCGAGGGTGCGAGGCGGCTCAGGCAGATCGAGTCAAAGCGGCTCGGCTACGAGGAGCTTCTGAAGACGGTGCAGTACATCTTGCCTGCTCCAGGGCCAAGATTCCGGGTATGTGGTTAAGTAATTTGTAGTGTAGATTTAATTAGCCGCTTTAGAGTAGATCCCTCTTGGGGTGGTCTGATCCACCCCAAGTTGGCATAGATCGGGCTAGGTTCTGGCTCCCCAGAGCCTAGCTAAATTGTTTAGTTAATGTAGAAATTTTGAATTTCTGTTTTTCGCTGCGCTTTTGTGCCTCTGTGGCCCGTCCGACTTAGGACGGACACAGATCCGAGCTCTGGGGGTCCGCCAAAACCCCAACAGTGGTATCAGAGCTTGTTGAGCTTGAGTACGGGTTCTCGGGTTATGAGCCGACCCGAAGTAATCGCTCTTACCGTACCAAGTCCCGATAATATGGTGATCTTATAATGGGTTGGGCATTGTCGAGAGGCATGCCGTAAAACAAGTTTCTGAGGTATCTTGTGACGGGTCTAGGGTGCCATGGATGATGGGCCTTAACAGCGTCGCAATGATATCAGAGTGATACCATTAAGTGGTATCAGAGCCACGGTTATGCTATAGATCTACTATAGCGACTTTTTAAAATCTTTTAAATTGCTTAATTTTAACATACAAAACTATTTTAGCTTTATGTTAAATTAGTTTTAAAATTGTTTTGTGTTTTAAAAAATTGTTTTTGCAACACAAAACTTTCTTTTGAGACAATTTAACTTTATGCGATAATTTTAAATGGATCTCAAACATTTTAAATGCTTTATAATTATTTATGAGATATAATTATTTCTTCAAGCATTTAATAGTTTTAAAGTTTGTGTAACTCCAAAGAAGTATTTTTATTTTTTGAAATTTAAATTTTCTTTAGTTACATAAAGGTTAGAAATCTTTAAAAACTTTGTTTGAAAGCTTCTAAAACGATTTCTAAAAGATTTTAAAAGAGTTTTAAAATTGTTTTAAAAATATGTAAATAATAGAAATACTTTGTTTTCATGCCCTGAAACATAAATTAGTTTCTTTTTATATTACATAGATGTTTCTAAAATTATTTATGTGATATTTTAATTTTAGAAATATGATTAAAAAAATTTTAAAGCCTAGTTTTAAATTTATTTGATAATTTTATACGACCTAGTTTTTATGCGATGAAATTTTTTTTTAGGCTTTAAATTTTAATCTTTAATTTTAATTGTTAAAATTTAGATTTGCATGTTTTTATTATGTAGATAATTTTAAACTTGCGAATACTCATGTATGTCACAAAATGAAATTTTATTTATGTTGATAAATTAGTTGTTTCTTTTTAATGGACATGTGAACCTTATTAGGTTAGCCATTAAATGTTTAAAATTTTATGAGATGAAATTTTAATAAGTTAGTGACATGTTATGTTTGATAAAACAAAACAACATCAAAACCTAATACCAGATTAGGGTAGTCCCTTTGTCTGTAAATCATTTCTAATAAATCGTTTAATTAATGATTTTCACAAGAGACTAATTTTGAAAATGTTGAATTGTTTTATAAAATCCTAATTAGATTGGGGTAGCACGTTGAACAAATGAACCTTATAGTTGATAAGGACTTAATAAAAATTGTTCAACCAATCCGTAAAATTTCGAATTTTTAGGATCAACTAGTTGATAAGGATTAATTAGTTTTCTTAATTAAAACCAATTTAGTTGTTTGAAAAACATAGATTGATGACAACTCCTTCAATGGATCATGATGTCGGTCAATGTGCTTGGCTAAGTTTGCTGGACCAACCTAGCTAGACTGGGTAACAAGTGGTCCGGGCTTAGTCAATTCCCTGGCCGCGTCCGCTGGACTGCAAGGAGTCGATTCATGACTATGTAAGTCCATCGACTATACCTAAGTCAATACGATAATAATCTTGTTCAAGATTAATCGTAGCGCTCCTTGTTTTAGGAGTTGGCAACCGTAAGAAACATGTTACGGTTATTGAGCTACACTCAAGCCGTGATATGTCAATCTTATAGGAACCGATTTCTTGATTGACATCTTGACCTGACTGAAACCGTTGTCTCATTCTTCGAGCATCGGCATAAGTCTAACCAAGAATGTAGTCTAAGTCCTGACCCAAACTGACGTGTCGTGCATACACCGAGTGGCGGGGCAAGTCAGGTTAGACACGAAAACAAGGGTCCGACTAGGCTAGTCGTTGTGATCCGGTTGAGCACACTCATGATCACAAATGACTAGGGGTAAAAAATCGATAGGGAATCATAGTTAATATGATTGACGACGAGTTCGTCTACCGACTGCAGAGTCGGACAACTTGTTGAGATACACTCAAGGTTGTCAGACTCAGGATAGTCGGATCCCTCTCTCACAAATGTTATTTTAAAATAAATTGTTTATTATGGCTTTAATAAATTTAGTGGGAGAATATAGTTTTATAAAAACCATTAAAACTATACTACGAATATATACTGACTAAAAGTATCTATAAAATGCAGAATGGATTCGGGTCTTAGATATATGGTTGAGAAGAACATGCTGGATGGAACGAACTACAAAGACTGGCTTAGGAACATTAAGTTGGTCCTTTCCATAGCCGGGATAGGATACGTACTGTTCGAGGACGCTCCAGATAAGCCCGATGATGATTCGACCCATGAGGAAAAGAAAGCCTACAAATTGTACCAGAGGGATGCAGAGAAGGCTAGGTGCCTTACTTTGGCTTCGCTGAGCAACGAGCTGCAGAGGAAGCATGAACATATGGATGTTCAAAGCATGCTCCTCAATGCACAAGAGTTGTACGGCAAGCGATCTCGAGCTGCCAAGTTCGAAGCCACCAGCAACCTCTGGGGCACCAAGATGGGGGCAGAGCCCGTACAAGATCATGTTATCAAGATGATCGGGTACGTAGAGGACGACGCCCAGTTAGGATTTGTCTTGGATAATGAGATGTCCACAAACATTATCCTAAAGTCTTTTACTCCTGAATTTAAGCCTTTCATCACTGGTTTTATAATGAACAGTCTTGAAACGGATCTTCCTGGTCTCCTCAATATGCTCAGGCAGTTTGAGGAGATTGAGAAGAAGCCGACTGCATTGGTTGTTGGCTTTGCTTCTTCTGACCTGTCGAAAGGAAAGGGCAAGAAGAGGCAGGTCCCACAACCTGCGAAGGGAAAGAAAGTGAAGAAAAAGACTAAAGGGGCCCCGTCGAAATCTGAGTGCTTCCATTGCCACAAGATTGGCCACTGGAAGAGGAACTGTAAGGTCTATCTTGCAGAGAAGAAGAAGGGGCATACTGATGCCTCCCCCTTAGGTACAAATTCAATTCAATGAAACGTAATCATTTCCAATCTTATGGTATGAGATACTAAAAGACATCTGTGTATTGTATACAGGTGGCTGATAAGAAGCGGAGATTGGGAGAAGTATGGAGGACGGTCGACAATCTAAGCAATCGTTGCTGCTAGGGCCGTTCAAACGACTTCGAGAGACATGATCAAGAAGAAGATGATACTATTTTTGGTTTAATAAAATGTATCATTTCTTTTAAGATTGAAAACAATGATTGAGTGTTCTACACTCAAAGTTTATTTGGATAAACAAATTACGGTTCATCTTAATGAATCCGTTGTTTTATGAATGTCTCAGGAATTACGTTTGATGTTGAGATGAAATTTGATTGGCTTAAATTTTCTGTGATTGTGGCTTTCTGAGATGGTTGCGAGAATTCTCGAATGATGATGCGAAGCTTCGAAAAAATGTTGATTTTGAGCTAACTTAATGTTATAGCCAATTGGTAGTTAAGTATAGGTTCCAGGGGCGTATAAATTGTGTGTGATCACAATTATACGCATATTAAGATTAATTCTTAATAAACCGCATTTATTTATTAAAGAGTTAATATTAAATGTGGTTAAGAGAAAAGTACAGTGTAGGATGTTTTGATTGAGCGAGTCAATGTCAAGACTCCTTAAACCGATCTTGACTTGACTCATTCGTCAAAACGAACCTGACACTAGTACATTCCATCTAAAGCACTTACCAAATGGTTATATCTTCGTATATATAATCTAAATATGATTTAGATTGAATATTAAAGTATTAACCAGGTAATTCTCAAAGTCAGTGGGAGCTAGCTCGTATACTTGGTTCCGGTCTTTCGGACTAAGTAAAAAGGATTTCCACCTTATAAATCATCTATATAGAACATTGAATCAAAATTGTTTTGATTTAATCGAATATATAGAGACTCAGGGTGGCATGTATGTACTTGACAAATTGACTCAAAAAAAGTGGAATGAGCTGAGACTGACTTATAGATTATAATGTTAGACCCTACATCATGATTGTATAAGCTAATTGTTAGCTATACAAAGATAGGAAAAATTGATTCAGATCATTTTTCAAAGGATCAACCCGGTGTGATCAAGAGATGTATTAATTAATCCATTAAAATTCATTGTAGATACTCGTTAGTAAAACCACTCTTAGGTTTGTCATATAAATGTCAATGTGACTGATATGCTATAGCGGTATGAGATACCGAGATAAATAGCCTAAGTGCAAGTGGGAGATGTAGAATAATATGTGCCCATAAGGAAATTTATCCAGATATACGTCTTGTTCATACGGTATATGGTACGTATTATTCTAAGTATAAAATCGTTCGTATTAATATACTTAGATAATATCCATAGACTTGTAGTTAGGTCCTTACGCATCTAGATGAGATCTCGATTATGAGTAAGTAAGTGACCGAATAGAAACGTAAGTCTTAAACGGTTCATGGTCATAGATGTGTCGAGAACTGGATATCGACACATCGGATAGACCATTGTGTCCTAATCTTACCTTAGGGTAATGATGACCTCATAGTCATTCGACTTGCTGAAGTCGGAGACGAGACACAGGTGCTAATTAGAGAATGATTTCACTGAATTTGACCACATAAGAGTTATTAAATGGTTAACTTTAATTGAACTGTCTTTAATAACTCTAGGGTGATGATAGGTTAGCTGGTCCTTAAGACCTGACGTCATTTGTACAAACCTGTGAGTGAACGGTGTAGCTTAGACCTATGATCTAGCTTCGAGGCTAGGCCTGCTGAAAGATCTTAGGTTGAGCTGCACCCGAAGCTCTCGAGGCGAGTAGATGACTAAGATGGGATTCGTCACTTCCTTTAAAGGGGAGTTAGTGTTACAGGCTCAGTACGGTCTTTATGTTAATCCTCGGTCGGGGTGCGTTGTTAGAAGTACAACGTGTATACAATAAAGACCGCCGTATACTGACCAATGTTGTCTAATAGGGTTGACAGTAAACCATACCCTAGGCCAACAAAAACACAGTCTTGACGAAGGGACTACGTCTAACGAAGTTTATAACTAACACAGCCAATACAAATCCAATGATACTTTTGTCAAAGGGTCGATCACGTTATGATGATTCTGAAACAGGGACGACAGCAACTGCTCGTAGTGACCGCCGTCTAGGGGTTCCGAGCCCCAACCTGTAGTAAGGTCAGGCTGTAGGGTCTCACACCGAGTAGTGTTCGTGTCTTAGTAATAGGAAGATTAATTGAGAGAAAATCATTCGATGATATTCACAAGTCATGTTGTGAAAGTTAGTCGTAATAGCAATAGGGACAAACGTTGCATTTGATACAGACCAAAGATTAAACGTGTCGTAAATTGGTTACGACAAATTTAGTAGGAACAAATATATTGGAAAGGGTTACCTGGATGACGGGATCGTCCCGGTCTAAACACATGTTCAAACCGTGTCCAAATCGGAGCTCAAACGAGCCCGAAAATGCGAAAACAGTCCAAGGCGGAGTGGGTTAGACCCACTGGGCTAATAAGCCCCTAGACAAGGCAAACGGGCGCAGCCCGCTGGCTGCAACGGCGCCCGCCCGCTGCCCAGCGGGCGTGCCGCCGACCTTAGCACCTTGGGCGGGCGCGCCCGCAACTTAAGTCATTTCGGGTTTTTTGAAACCCCAAATGACGGCTACGGATTTTGATAATTTGCTCAACTTTGAGCAATTGTTTGAGGGGTCAAACGAAGTCGAAATTCGTCGCCGTCGGTTCCTACACGTTCACCATTCGAAGCTTTTCGTAATGATAGCTTATTTGGTGTCTAAAGTTTAATGTGCAAGGAGAATTAATTAGTTAAAGTTTGCTTTTGTGAAAAGCTCACTTTAACTTGAAATTAAGCCAAATTGGCTTAATTGGTTTTATCTCTTTTGCGGAATGTCCCACATTGCTCGCAACGAGAGAGTGAGTGCCGACTCCCTATATAAATAGGGGTGCACTCTCTTCGTTGAAAAAGACACCAAGCCTTCGATCGAGTAGCTCCAGACTTTTAGAGCAAGCTCGATCGGCGACTAAATTCTCTCTCTCTTCCTGTTCTCCGGAGTAGTCCTAGCAAGACTACAAAGGGGGTTTGGATTTTGATCCGGACGTCTAAGACGTGGGTTCTTTTCAAGTGAAACTTTCTACCGCGTGTGATCGGCTCGGAGGCGAAAGTCGGCTCGTGCGGATCGGTGCGAGGGTGCAAGGCGGCTCAGGCGGATCGAGTCAAAGCGGCTCGGCTACGAGGAGCTTCTGAAGACGGTGCGGTACATCTTGCCGGCTCCAGGGCCAAGATTCCGGGTATGTGGTTAAGTAATTTGTAGTGTAGATTTAATTAGCCACTTTAGAGTAGATCCCTCTTGGGGTGGTCTAATCCACCCCAAGTTGGCGTAGATCGGGCTAGGTTCTGGCTCCCCAGAGCCTAGCTAAATTGTTTAGCTAATGTAGAAATTTTGAATTTCTGTTTTCCGCTGCGCTTTTGTGCCTCTGTGGTCCGTCCGACTTAGGACGGACACAGATCCGAGCTCTGTGGGTCCGCCAAAACCCCAACACAAATGAGGCTGAAGTGCGTTTTTAGTCCCCAATCAGCCGAGCAACCTTCGACTCCACCGAGCAACTACTTGCTAGGTCCGAGCAACCTTCTACTCAACCGAGCAGATGCATACTTGGCCCGGGTTGGCAGAGTGACATTTTTGGAAGTTATCGATTCACTGTACAACGCGACCAAGCAGCCAAACGACTCGACTGAGCTGCCGAATGACTCGACCGAGCAGCTTTGTGCATGGACCGAGTCACTGTGAGCCCATTTTCTGATCTGCGCCCGGATTTTTAGGATGATTGTGATGGTTTTTGGGTGATTCTGGGGAGCCGCCGAGGGGGGGTTCTGTATAGTTTTGGAGGAGAGTTCTGTAGGGATTTTAGATTAGATTTTTGAGAGATTTTTCTATACTTTTCTAAAGAGAATTTTTGATCCTTCTTATACTTTTGTGGAGACGATCTTTTGGGGAGTTTGGCTATGCCCTAGGCCCCTCCTTTGTATCAAGATAAGTATTTTTGCCCTTTTTAATTCTTTTATTATTTCTTTGTGATTTATTATTGTTTATCCATTCTTGATGCATGCAATGAATTCTTTGTGCGTTATATTATCTATTGATATTGTTATGCTTGAGTAGTCTTTTCTAGGGCTAAGGGATTAGCCCATAGATCTTAGGATTTAGATGTAAAGTTGGAATTTTTATGGTGCGTTGGTTATAAATGGGGTTGTATTTTGGTTGATCTAGCAAGATCCCTAGGAGAATTCGTACTGAGATCGTGCCCACGGTCGGTGGAATCGATTAGCTTAAGGAATATCCTACGGATTTAATTAGAGAGTTAGTGGATTCAACCAAGGATCGTGACCATGCACGGCTCGTGCCTTGAGGGTATCCACCGATGAACTATATAACTAATTGACGGCTACCGCCATTGCGTCAATAAGAGCCACCAAAATACCTCGAAGCTCTAATCCACGAGAGCGGTATGAGTTGAGAGCATTCGAACCACGAGAGTGGTGAGATTATTGTATATCCTTAATGCACGTATCGTGTGCGCCTATCGCGAGAGCGGGATTAATGCGATACGTTAGTTTCATGATGCCCAGACACATGAATTCACTTCCTAGATGCTACAATCCCCAATTAAACCAATGCAACGTAAGAGTCCTAACCTAGCGTCGACATCCGACGGTCCTAGTGGCGAGTCCTAAAGCCCTAGTCATTTGTATTTTATTTCTCTCTTTCTTTGTGTGGAACCCCATATTTGCAACATCAAGTGACACGACGTTCGCATCCATCACCATCAAGACCCTCCGCACTTCACATCAACCAATAAACCCGCAAGTCTAACTCAACCTAGGAGTAGATAGGTAGTATAGCACCGCTTTCCCGTGTTTGATACCCGCTTGCCATTATACCGTGCGCTTGCTGTAAACGACATCGTTCGGGGTTACATTCCGGACGCATCAGATGGATATAGCTTCAGACTAGGCATTTTAACCCCAGCGCACGACGCGCACAACGGGGTGTAATTTTGCTGGTCGTGCTCGTGGATGGATATTGCTTCAGACTAGACCTTTTAACCCTCGTGCACGACGCACACAATGGGGTGTAATTTTACCGGTCGTGCACGTGGATGGATATTGCTTCAGACTAGGCCTTTTAACCCCCGCACACAACGAGCACAACGGGACATAATTTTACCCGTCGTGCGCACGGATGAATATTAATTCACTTTAGGTATTTTAACCCACGCGCACAACGTGCACAATGGGGCATAATATAACCCGTCGTGCGTGCGGTTGAATATTCCTTCAGACTAGGTCTTCTAACCCCTGCGCACAACCCAAACAACGGGACATAATTTTACCCGTCTGCACGCGGATGAATATTAATTCACTTTTGGTCTTTTAACCCACGCGCACAACGCGCACAACGGGGCATAATAAACCCCATCGTGCGTGCGAATGAATATTGCTTCTGAATAGGTCATCTAACCCCCGCGCACGACGCGTACAATGGGGCATAATTTTGCCGGTCGTGCGCGCGGATACATATTGTGTCAGACTAGGCCTTTTAACCCCGTGCACGACGCGCACAAGGGGGTGTAATTTTGCCGGTCGTGCGCATGGATGGATATTGCGTCAGAATAGGCCTTTTAACCCCCGAACACGATGCGCACAACAGGGCATAATTTTGCACGGCGTGTGCGCGGATGGATATTGCTTTAGACTAGGCCTTTTAACCCCCGCGCACGACGCATATAACAGGGTGTAATTTTATCGGTCGTGCACGCGGATTGATATTGCTTTAGACTAGGCCTTTTAACCCCCGTGCACGATGCGCACAACGGGACATAATTTTGCCGGTCGTGCACGCGGATTGATATTGCTTTAGACTAGGCCTTTTAACCCCCGTGCACGATGCGCACAACGGGACATAATTTTGCCGGTCGTGTGTGCGGATGCATATTGCTTCAGAGTAGGCCTTTTAACCCCGCGCATGATGCGCACAAGGGGGTGTAATTTTGCCCGGCGTGCACACGGATGTATATTACTTCAGACTAGGCCTTTTAACCCCCGTGCACGATGCGCACAACGGGACGTAATTTTACCGGTCATACACGTGGATGGATATTGCTTGAGACTAGGCCTTTTAACCCCGCGCACGACACGCACAACGGGGCGTAATTTTCTCAGTGGTGCACGTGGATGGATATTGCTTCAGACTAGGCCTTTTAACCCCCGCACACAATGCGCACAACGGGGTGTAATTTTTCCGGTCGTGCACACGTATGCATATTTCTTCAGAGTAGGCCTTTTAACCCCCGTGCACGACGTGCACAAGGGGGCGTAATTTTGTCTGGTGTGTGCGCGGAGGTATATTGCTTCAGACTAGGCCTTTTAACCCCGTGCACAACGCGCACAAGGGGGCGTAATTTTGCAGGTCGTGCGCTCGGATGGATATTGCTTGAGACTAGGCCTTTTAACCCCCGCACACGACGTGCACAACGGGGCGTAATTTTACCAGTCGTGCACGCGTATGGATATTGCTTGAGACTAGGCCTTTTAACCCCCGTGCACGACGCGCACAACGAGGAGTGATTTTGCCGGTCGTGCGCATACGGATGGATATTGCTTCAGACTAGGCCTTTTAACCCCCGCGTACGACGTGCATAACGGGGCGTAATTTTTTCGGTTGTGCACACGGATGAATATTGCTTCAGAGTAGGCCTTTTAACCCCCGCGCACGATGTGCACTAGGGGGCGTAATTTTGCCCGGCGTACGCACGGATGGATATTGCTTCAGACTATGCCTTTTAACCCCGTGCACGACGCGCAAAGGGGGCGTAATTTTACCGAGCGTGCACGTAGATGGATATTGCTTCTGACTAGGCCATTTAACCCCCGCGCATGACGTGCACAACGGGGCGTAATTTTTTCAGTCGTGCACACGGATGGATATTGCTTGAGACTAGGCCTTTAAACTCCGCGCATGACGCGCACAATGGGGCGTAATTTTTCCAGTCGTGCGTGTAGATGGATATTGCTTCAGACTAGGCCTTTTAACCCCCGCGCAAGACACGCACAACGGGGCGTAATTTTGCCAGTCGTGCGTACGGATTAATATTGCTTGAGACTAGGCCTTTTAACCCCCGCACAGGACGTGCACAGCGAGGCGTAATTTTGTTGGTCGTGCACACGGATGGATATTGCTTCAGACTAGGCTTTTTAACCCCCACGCACGACGTGCACAACGGTGCATAATTTTTCCGGTCATGCGCGCTTATTGATATTGCTTGAGACTAGGCCTTTTAACCCCCGCACACGACGTGCGCAACAGGGCGTAATATTTCCGGTCGTGCACACAGATGGATATTGCTTCAGACTAGGCCTTTTAACCCCCGCGCACGACATGCACAACGGGATATAATTTTGCCGGTCGTGCACGCAGATGAATATTGCTTCAGAGTAGGCATTTTAACCCCCGTGCACGACGCGCACAAGGGGGCGTAATTTTGCCTGGCGTGCACGCGGATGGATATTGCTTCAGACTATGCCTTTTAACCCCCGCGCACGACGTGCACAAGGGGGCGTAATTTTGTCGGGCGTGCGCGCGGATGGATATTGCTTCAGACTAGGCCTTTTAACCCCCGTGCACAATCACACAAGGGGGCGTAATTTTGCCGATCGTGCGTGCGGATGGATATTGCTTGAGACTGGCCTTTTAACCCCGCGCACAACGCGCACAACGGGGCGTAATTTTGTCAGTCATGCGCGTGGATGTATATTGCTTCAGACTAGACCTTTTAACCCCCGTGCACGACGCGCAAAACAGGGCATAATTTTGCCGGTCATGCGCGCGGATGAATATTGCTTCAGAGTAGGTCGTTTAACCCCGCGCATGACGCGCACAAGGGGACGTAATTTTGCCCGGCGTGCGCGCGGATGGATATTGCTTCAGACTAGGCCTTTTATCCCCCACGCATGATGCGCACAAGGGGGCGTAATTTTGCCTGGCGTGCGCATGGATGGATAATGCTTCAGACTCGGTCTTTTAACCCCGGCACATGACGCGTACAACGGGGCGTAATTTTGCCCGCGAATGGATATTGCTTGAGACAAGGCCTTTTAACCCCCGCGCACGATGTGCACAACGGGGCATAATTTTGCCGGTCGTGCATGCGGATGGATATTGCTTCAGACTAGGCCTTTTAACCCCCGCGCACGACGTTCACAATGGGGCGTAATTTTACCGGTCGTGCGCGCGAATGGATATTGCTTCAGACTAGGCCTTTTAACCCCGCGCACGACGTGCACAAGGGGGCGTAATTTTGCCGGTCATGCCCACGGATGCATATTGCGTCAGACTATGCCTTTTAACCCCCGTGCCCGATGCGCACAACGGGGCGTAATTTTGTCGGTCGTGTGCACGGATGAATATTGCTTCAGACTAGGCCTTTTAACCCCCGTGCATGACGCGAACAACGGGGAGTAATTTTAACCTCTGCGCACAATGGGTTTTGCTCTACCCTCTAAACTTTTTAATTACCGCGCACGACGCGTTAGACTGTAGCGCGTTGTGCGCGGGGAGTAATTTTATCCACCGTTTTTACTCGACGCGTACAACGGTCCCGTATAATTTTTAAAACATCCTTTAGTAATTGTGTATAAAGTTGCTTTGAAAAGGGCTTAATGGGCGCGATGGTAATTGCACCAATAGTTCTACAAAGTTGCTTTGAAAAGGGCTTTAAGGGCGGGATGGTAATTGCCCCAAAAGTTCCGGTTGCTTAAAGGGCGCGCTGGTAATTGTGCCAAAAGTTCCGCAGGTTCCGCTTTTAACAACAGCCGGGGGATCGAATCGGACGGTAGGTAGGGGTCGAGCGCAGGAATCCCATCTGAGCTTGAGCGCAGGCGCATTTTGCCCATATATATATATATATATATATATATATATATATATATATATATATATATATATATATATATATATATATATATATATATATATATATATATATATATATATATATATATATATATATATAGGGGAAACTGTGCCTGTGCACAGCCGCAGGAAATCTGCCTGTGGCGAAATGCTTCTCAGCCGTTCGATGCAATCCAAGCGCTCACAGAGCTAAAAGAGAATTGCAAACAGCTGGCAAATGACGCAATCAGCTCGCGAGACGTAAACTTTGAGCAAATTACCAGCGTGCCACTCCGCAAGTCGCATTTCCCAGACGTCAGCTCAACCGTCCCCTCTCATCTCCTCTCCCGTCACCCTAAATTCTCGCGGCTGAAAAATCCCCCCCGGAGCTTGCCGAAACCCTAGCTGATCTCCACAATTGCGGCGAGGCATCAGCTTCCTTCTCCGCTCGTCTCTCGCCTCCCCCATTGTCGCTCTCAACCCGCGTCTCTCGTCTCCCCCATTACCGCTCTCAACCCTAGGTCGCGATTGCAAAATTTCCCGTCCAATCTCCTCCTCACCCCTAGCTCTCAACCCCACCTGCTTTCTCCGCTCGATCTCCTCCTCCGACGCCCTACTCACCCCCTCTCAGCCCCCGCAGCAGTATCTCACTTTCTCGTTGAAGGTTGGCTCGATTTGAGGAGGAGATTGATCAGTTATGTAATTTTGCTCGATTTGCAATTGTGAAGGTTGGCTCGATTTGCTGTACGGTAACATTCTAGGGTAAAATTTTGATTTTCATCTAATCTGCGAAAAATTTCTTGTGATCTACGTAGCATTTGATTGATCAGTTTTCTAAATAATTACTACTTATATGCGGATATATGTTGAGTTTCTATACTTTTTTCTAAATAATTCACTTGCTGCTGTATAAATTATGATCCTAGCAATATGTAATCTTCATTCTCAGTGCACAGGTTGGTATCCGTTTTGGAACTAGAAATGTATGCAACATTTTATTTAATCATATCCAGTTTAAGTAAGAAATATAAATAGCATTTTGATATATGTTCCTTTTTTTTATTAATCTGGCCTCTGTAATTTGTGATTGATGATGTATGATGCAGCAATATCCCCCTCTCAGCCCCCTGCGTGATATATGATGTAGTTCTATTTTATCTTGAATTGCAGGTAGAAATGGCAAAAAAATTTTACGTTGTCAAGAATGGACGACAACGCGGAGTGTTTTGCAGTTGGGAAGAATGCAAGGCACGCGTGGATGGATACCCTAATGCCGTATTCAAGGGGTTTCATAACTATGAAGATGCAATGCTCTATTGGAATGGGGAAAGCACAAGCACTTTAGTTAGGCCACATCGTGAGGGTCAGGAAATGATAACGAGCTCAGAGCGCAACCAAATACCCATCAGTGAGACGGTACAAAATGGGCAGGAGAATGATCAGAGAGCTGGTAGAAGAGAAGGGAATTATGGAGCTCGAAGAATTGGATTGTTGGATGCCAATGTCGTATGTGGTTGTTGCATATATGCATCGGCAATCAATGTTGTGATGGTGTTCATTCTTGGATTCATTGTCAAAGATTATTTTCGTAAAGAATAGTTTAATGTATATGTAATTTTATGTTTGTATTTGAGAAACTATGTTGTAAGTCCTACTGTTTGTATTTGAGACTCAAAACATATGAAATTATGAAGCCAGGAAGCTGTGTTGTAATTTTGTGTATGTGAGAAGCCAGGCAGCTGTAATATTTCTTATGTATCTTCATTGCATGTTCGTGTTGGTGTGAATGTGTCTATGTCTGTGCATCATAGATTGTTACCTTATAAAGACCATTATGTGTACATGACTTTTTTTTACTATTTCCAAGATATCAGTTATTGCTGAATAATCGTATACGTGTTTTGCTGATGATTCTTTGGTATCAATAATATTATATCATTGTTATCAGTAAGTTGGTCTGTGTTGTTGGTCTGTGTTGTTGTCGCAGTCACTTGTTATGTTGAACATGTCTTATTTTAAATACACGTACAAACTGTTGTTGTTTTAGCGTGTTTATTTATTTCTTACTCAGCATAGGCCTGTGGTGTGGAATGATGTCTTATCTAAATTAAATGTCGAGATATGTTTCATTTTTGATTGTCAGTGTTGGGCACTTGCAATCAAATTATATAACAAGATTAGTCCTTCAACATATTATATGCATTCATATTTATTTTGGATAATCATGGGAAATTTTTTTGCCTTCTCTTTTGGAATCTTTATGAATCGCTTTCATTTTCATTTATTTCTTTTTTCTTGTCATGTTGTATTTACTTCCTATATTTGTCTCAAGAACTTGTGGAGATCACTGAATGAAAGACCTAAACTCATGAAGACGCATGGATGGTAACATATGATGGCAGCAAATTCTCATATTACATCATCGAAAAATCTAATTAAGAATTTGACCAAAGAAAAGGGTATGGGCTAGTGGAGACGAAAGTAACAAGAGATTGTGAATAGAATAGCAATTTGTCTTAAGCTGCAAACCGTAAAGGACCATACAATACAGGTTCTTATAAAGAAACCATCTCTAGTTTTTGCATCAATATCTGATAGTTAACTACAGCGCATTGCTATAATCAGCTAAACAAATGAACAAGAGTGTTCCTAACATCAACATTTCTTGAGCAGGCAATATGAATATGTTCGGTCGAGAAACATCTCTTGAGATTCTTCAACAAGTTGTATTAACTACCGAAATAACCGACGCAGCCAACAAGCCTGAGCTCCCCATTCGCCTGCAACATCTTTTGTACAACTCCTCCGCTGTGGCCAACAAGCCTGAGCTCTCCAAAATCACGGTGATTTCACACATGTGGCAAAATTTGGCAAATGTGGCAACCAAAAAATGTGGCAAAATGTGGCAAAATCACATTTCGCCTGCAACAAATGTGGCAAAATTTTACCATCCACAGAGAAGTAATTAACTGGAATAAATATAGTTTAAAACTTCTGTTTGTGGAAAGTGCACCAAGATCTCGAATAGAGATCCAAGAATTGAGAACACAAACAAACGTTATATGAGGTACAAACATTACCAAAGCAAAGAAGCTGCTACAGAGGTAGCAACCAAAAAATCGCACATAGGGAGAAGTTCACATGATGAAGAGCTATCATAATCCATGTACGAATCTACATTTTCACCCAAAGAATTACAGACTGCATAGTTTCAAGTCATGCAAGACAGCAACAAATCTACAGTCATGCTAGACTAAACAATGAAGAGGACAATAGAATCTTCAGCTGATCATGCATTCCAAAGAAATCACAAGACAAAGTGCCAAGTTGATGTGCATTCCAAATTCTGCAATATGTAAAAATAATATACAGGTTCAACATGATATAGAATCAGAAAGCCAACATTGGGGTATTGGTGCATTCCAATCTTCAGCTGGTGCCGCCATTCTGTGTCTTCCGCTAAATTATGCGGCCTCACCATACGGGAACCTTCTAGTCTCACAGATTGTAGGCAGATATTGGGGTATTGGTGTTAGAACAGCCATATCTGAAATGATGCCAGAAGAATCAACTTTATCATCGTTTACGCTCCATGCGCCATTTGTACACTGGCTTGGTTGTCGGAGAAACTATCTCGTCTTCACGGAGTTTGCACGCAATGTTTTTATGCCCTACAGAAAATTCTGGTATCAAATTAAACACAAGCAAAAAAAATAGCAAACCTTACTGTAAAATGTAAAGCTTCTTGTATTCAACATACTTTGTGTACTTGTTGTGTCCATCCTTGAAATGAAAGCTTACTGTAAAAAAATATCCCCAAGCAGTTTCATGTGAACAGCCGCAGGAATTTTTTCTGCAATAAAAAAAAATAGAAACCAAGAATACTACAAGCAGTGCTACTAACCCAGGAATTTTTTCTACTAGCCCAAATCACTTTACCTTCTAAACAAAATAAGTGGAAAGAATAAAAGAATTGCTGAGCTTATAAGAATAAAAGAATGGAGGTTACAGAGTGTGCTTTTTCATCTTAAACAGCTTGCATTATAAATTAGAAAGGGAGACAAATCAATATGCTACCCAAAACGGGGTATGTTAGAAAAATCATAAACAGCTTGCATTACAGAGTGCCCTTAAATCAATATGCAACCCAAAACTGGGTATGTGAGAAAGGGAGAAAAATCAGTTTGCTTCAACATACATAAAAATTAGATTTAATCTTCCGCTCAGATAAGCCCTTTCATCCAAACATATATATAAGTATGTATATAAATTTTCAACCGAGAATCCTAAATTTGCAAATGGCTGCAACGGTTGCCAGCAAATATTTGCTTACCCCCAAGTTGCCTTGCCATAACCTAGGAACCGATAATCAGGGCAAATCATCATCGCTTCATTAGACCGAAGACCATGATACACCGATATAGGGAAACTGTGCCTGTGCACAGCCGCAGGAAATCTGCCTGTGGCGAAACGCTTCTCAGCCGTTCGATGCAATCCAAGCGCTCACAGAGCTAAAAGAGAATTGCAAACAGCTGGCAAATGACGCAATCAGCTCGAGAGACGTAAACTTTGAGCAAATTACCAGCGTGCCACTCCGCAAGTCGCATTTCCCAGACGTCAGCTCAAGCGTCCCCTCTCATTTGAAAAAATATATTGTGAAAATGTGATACACAAAAAACAGTATGCTACCCAAAAAATGGGTTTGTGAGAACGGGGAAAAATCAGTATGCTTCCACATACATCAAAACTAGATTTAATCTTCCGCTCAGATAAGCCCTTTCATCCAAACATATAAATATGTATGTATATTAATTTTCAACCGATAATCCTAAATTTGCAAATGGCTGCAACGGTTGCCAGCAAATATTTGCTTACCCCCAAGTTGCCTTGCCATAACCTAGGACCAGATAATCAGGGCAAATCATCATCGCTTCATTAGACTCTGAAAAAAAAACACGCAAGAGATAATAAAGTTAGTATGTGATGCCGAGGCGATATATCAAACACTCAATAATTACTAATGATGAGTCAATGAATGATAAAACATGCACAAAAATATTTTTCATGTTCCTAAAATAAGAGCTGTCATTCAACAAATTCTACAAGAACATGAAGAAAAAGCATTCAAGAGGGTATAACATATAACATGATACGAAGAACATACAAGTATTCAGCCCATTTCTAGTAAAGGAACACTAATCACTTACTTTCTGGAATGTATGTGAAGTTCCAAAGGTCAGCGGAGGGAAAAAAATGTATGTGAAGTTCCAAAGGTCAGCGGCGGGAAAAAAAGTTCGGCATATATAGATGCATTATAGTTAAAAGAAGCAAGAAACTTCTGACATTTTACCCAAAGTCCCATCTGAATTCTACTCTATTGCTGAAGTGTTCAGATTTGCAATACTTCCTTTCAAGTTAGTATATAACAGAAATTGAGATACACCCATATTTGATACATTCAGGAACAAGATGCCTCGTGCGCTGTTTTTTCCTGCAGATAATATGAAGCATTGAAGTTTAAATAATCAACGATGGTATATAAAATAGATGGAATGGATCAAAGATACCTTCTTTCTACTAGTACTTGTGTTCATACTACAAGTTCTCATGTCGTGCCCTTTTTCGCCACAAACACTACACGTTCTTTTTCTTGATTGATTAAGATCTTGTGATGCTTGTATACCTGACTGAATCCTTGAAGCTACTCGAGGCCGGCCTTTAGTTTTGGCTTTTGCAGGATCATTAATAATAACATCGGGTAATATCAATTCATGTGTCGTAGGTGCATTGGAACCGATCTGCGTGCATGGATCCTCCGAATCATGTTGTGCTTGGATCCGCAACTTATGTTGCTCCCAAAAACTGTTTGTTAACCCAACAGCGACATCATAAAGATGTGGATCTCGTGTAACTGCCTCCATGATTTTATCGAAAGATGCCCGAAGGCTCCACGATTGTAGTGGAGTAATTTGATTTGGCTGCATTGAATTGAATGTGCTAGTTGAAGAGCACCCAAGACTTGTGACACTGTGTCTTGCATTTAATGTCCACCTTGGCAAAATATATCTCTCGGGGATGGCTTGCAAATCAAACTTTTGCTTCATTATGTATAAGATTTGCGTGCAAATCATCCCTTCATTCTCAAACCTTCCACACGTACATATAAAATTTCCTGTAGATATATTGCATTGTACAGAATGCATGTAACTCTTACCATCAATCCTCATCGTTACATTGTATGTGGTATTATCCCCTTCAGTGCACACCCTTTCATGCCGACAATATAATATGTTTTTGAACCGAACTTGAAAGAGAGAGAATAAGTTTCTAGTATAAACCTTTGCAGCATGTACCTCTAACTCATGCATGCCACGAAAGTCCGGTTTGTTTCTCAAACAAAATGTATCTTCTTTCTCCTCTTTCTTTCGTTGAAATTGTACAGCTTTATCATATTGCTCAATAAACTCATATAACGGAGTCATTGAATTTACATAACCATCAAAATAAGAGTTCATGCTTTCGCTCCTTTGGCTTGACGCCATGCCTACACATAACAAGATAAGAATAATATATGTAGCAGTTTGATTTGATCAAATAATTTTTCTTCAATCTACCTCGAATTAAAATTTTCATACCTGCAAAGAAAGTATCTTTTAGGTACGGCTTAATCCAGTGATGTGCTTTGGCATGCATCGTATGGAGCCACTTCCAAGCTTTCATTTCATTTTTTTGTTTATCTGTCAATGGTTCCATAAATTCAATTTGGTACTTCCCCTTTAGGATCACCCAACAACTCTCGGCTTCTTCAATGGTTTGACTTTTTTTAGCCCATTTTGTATAGTCTTCATCAAATTCAGGATTATAAGAAGCACGCAAAGAACGTAAATGCTCATTTTCATGAAGACTGATGTGACATATGCAATACCTGTGGTGTGTATTTGGGAAAACTTTTTTAATTGCATTACAAATGGTCGGGTCTTGATCGGTGATGATAGCTCCTGGTGCTTTTCCCCACATACAATTTAACCAAGTTTCAAATAACCACACGAATGTTTCTTCCTTCTCATCAGCAAGAAGAGCACATCCAAATAAATTAGATTGCCTATGATGATTTACCCCAGTAAAAGGTGCAAAAGGCAACATAAAACTATTTGTTTTGTATGTGACATCAAACACGACAACGTCTCCAAACTGGATATAAGAAGTCCGAGCACGTCCATCAGCCCAAAATATACTTCTACAAACATTATCATCATCATACTCAATAGCATAATAAAACTGATAGTCTGTAGCTCGTCTTACCAGAAATTGTTCAAGTACTCTAATGCACTCGTGTCCAATATTGTTATTTCTTTTAACTCTCAAATGATCGCTGCATTGCTGTGAAGTTATATTTACATTAGTACTGCTCGTCGCATTTAGAAGCCGTGCAATCTTTGAAGGGCCAACACCACAACTACGAAACTGATTAACTAAGCTCTTACACGTTGCATCCAGATGCGATTTATTATGTGACCGTAATAATTGGATCTTCGAAGGGGTTCTAAGCAACTCATGATTATGAATGGATTCAAATGTTTTGATGACCCATACTCCATCGTTCATTCTATGAACCTTCATTCGAGCCATACAACCTTCTCTCTCATTTTTCCTTCGCTTGATTTCCCTTCCGATCTCCCTTTTATCATTTAAACTTTTATAACCTTCTTTGTTGCAAACATAGAGCCTATTCATGATAGCCCCATCTTTTCCCTTTGCACTAGTTGACTTACGAATAGAAAACCCTTCTCTTTCTGCGTATACATTATAAAACTCACAAGCTTCTTCTGGTGTAGAAAATTGCATCCCAATGTGCGGTATGCCTTGTCCAATATCATTAACACTTTGATTATCCATTTGATTATCCATTTGATTATCCATTTGATCGTCATTGGATTGATTTGGCATGCGCTGGTCATGCACAAAAGGTTCACCCTCGTCCATCTTCTAAAATAGAAACATAAATAAAATACTTATTTGTTAATTTCAAATATGAACGTAAATCATTGCATGATACAATAAATAGAAGAACACATTGCAAGATGTATTATTGAGATATGTGTATAAAATAGGGGAGATGCTGTCAAAAT
>CM061142.1:3121768-3124268 GCA_030789695.1 Scilla litardierei | reverse complement strand
TGATAGGGTCTGCAAGAGAAAGAGGGAGAGGAAAAACCATTGCATAAAAAGAAATAAAAGTTATTTATACACTGATGTAATTAGTTCTGAAATATATTGATGATATGTTATGTGCAAACATTCAAATATTTAGAATGCAAAAAATGCATAGATATATGTAGTTCTGAACTATTGTGCTCAATATAGCCAAAAAGTGATGATAGCAACTATTTATGTATATAAGTGCAAAATCCTAACAAAATTATATTTTACGGAAAGCAATGAATAACCTAAACTTTAAGAATCTACATGTTTGACTCCTTTTAAAATGCCCTATAGTTTTTTTAGAGTCCATGTTGGGGTTTAAATATGGGCTCAACTCATCTGTCTCGTAGGATATATATTGTCCACTTTGGGTCTTCACAAGGCCTACATGGTTTTGATCTTGGGCTCTCCCCAAAAGGCCTCATGCCAATGGAAATTCAATTCCCATGTTTATACCCCTTAAATCTCCTTGTGATGTGTGACTATGTTTGATGGTCCACGTCCATCTCAAACATAGTCTCACATAGCCCTTGTGCACAATAGGTGAAACACAGCTGCTCGATCGAGTCACATCTTCACTGTGCAGATAGGGACGCCTTATGTGAAGTCTAAATCATTACTCGAAAACTCAATTCTACATGGCTAAGTTATGGGCCTGACTCTGATACCACTTGTTGGGGTTTAAATATGGGCTCAACTTATCTATCTCCGCATTGGTATGATATTGTCCACTTTGGGCCTTCACAAGGCCCGCATGGTTTTGTTCTTGGGCTCTTCCTAAAAGGACTCATGACAATGGATCGAGATTCAATTCCCATATTTATACCCCTTAAATTCTCTTGTCCAACTGATGTGGGACTATGTTTGATAGTCCACGGTCCCAACATGAATGTTTGCCCTTTAAAATCATAATATATTCAACGCATCATCCTCACACATGTAATATGTATGGATTTATGCCAAAACCCATTGCCTTGTTACAAGATTGTATTTCCCGTATGTGTTTATTTATTTATTCAATATTTAAGTCTAAGTCGTAACCTGATGCAGGTGGGATTTGAAATATGTCGAACATATCCAAATAGACTTTATCATTGTGCTATCATGTCACTTATTATTATGAGAAATATGTGCATCAGCTAGTCAAGGAGTGTTGTTTTTACAGGGTGTAAATATGGCCATCACGGTTGGATCTCTACATTGGTATGATATTGTCCGCTCTAGGCCCAGTGGCCCACACGGCTGTGCAATTGGGCTTCATTCCAAAAGGCCTCATACCAATAGAGATACACAACCCAGATTTATACCCACCAACATAGCCGATGTGGGACTATTGTTCGCAATCGACAATCCCCACCAGAACAATGGACCACATGGAAATGGGCTCGACAGAACCTCCTTACCGAGCTCCACCTGAGCCTCCCTACTCCATCACCAGCTGGGCTCTTAAGTGATGCACCTGCCTGAGCTCCACCTTGAGCCTCGGCAATGGGAGAGGTTTTTCCGAGCGCTCCAAACCGAAACTATTTGAGTCTCATCCTTGGCAGTCCAGCGAGCCGGAGGAGCGTCATGCCGAGTTTCGGGTCTCGGTGGACCAGCCCCGAACTGTCGAGGTTGCGTCTCGACAGTTCGGCAATTAGAGAGCTCACAAACTTCACATTTGTTCAGCAACTGAGCTTGGTACCAGCCTACCGAGCTCTATCGCTAGAGATTGGGGCCGGCTCTGATACCATGTTGCTTTTTTAGGGTGTAAATATGGTCGTCATGGTTGGGTCTCCACATTGGTATGATATTGTCCGCTCTAGACCCACTGGCCCGCATGGCTTTGCAATTGGGATTCACCTCAAAAGGCCTCATACCAATGGAGATATATAACCCATATTTATATCTCACCAAGATCCCAACCTAGCCAATGTGGGACTATTGTTCTCAACCCAACAAGGAGAAACATCAAAACACCATAACCCTTCCTATTTTTTCATTCGAACCAAATTGTCAATTTGATCATCATATTCTAAAATCACAAACCACCAATTTTCAAGTGAATCTAAGGTATTTTGTTCTTGCATCCACTCCTCACAAATTTAACGGTTTCACCATAACACAATAACAGAATTTTTGCAACGGTTAGATGAATGATCAAAACCCTTGAGTTCACTTGAAATGATCATTGTTTAGTGTTTTTGAACATGCGGACTCAACTTAAAAAAACCTAATTGTCAAGAAAATAACGGGATTGTGTGAGCTAGCCAAGTAAGAAATTTGATAGAAGCTACATTAATAAGACAGAAATATACGAAAAATTTCAGCTCAAAATAGGTAGCATATCTGATTTTGTTGCTTGAGAATGGCCATTACCTCAACTTGATCTTGTAGAAATTTTATGTATCCAATAGCTTCCATCAGCACAGATGTTGTATCAGTCTACACAAACAATTGAGCAAACAATAATTTAGTCAGAAAGTAATATCAAAAT